>VYZV01016335.1:213343-233544 GCA_013401275.1 Pandion haliaetus
GAGACTTCATAAAAACAACAGTATAATTAAGATAATAGTAATATTAATTTTTGGCTTAACTGCAATACTGCATTTTTTTAAATCAATTTGTTGCATAAAATATGAAAGTAGGGGTGATACTTGTATAATAATGGAAAGGAGGTTGCAACATATCAATAAATTTTTTCACATGCCGCTATTAACATACTAGTTCTCTCATATCCTTCCTCATCTCTCCTCCAGCCCCAAAACAATAAAGCTATGTTATCCAATTCAAAAGCTGATTGATATAAATAGATATCTGTTAAAATGTGTAATGTATTCTAATAATGTTCACAAATATTTGCTTTAGTTAATTTTGAAAATTATTTATGGAACAGTCCTAAATGGAAAGGCAATGAGTGGGGCAACAAACTGAAGTGTTGGCTGTTATTCTGCTTTTCAGTCGACCGGGAGTTTTCTAATTATGAGGAAACTATTTTGCTTACCATTGCTACCTTAAATTAGACATCTGACATCTAGATAACTGTCTATCTCCACTTACTTGTTATAATGTTTGTAGGGACCTCAGCATTTCCAAAAGGCAATTTATCCCACGTGTTTTGTTCTGCTATGCTGGGAGTGTAGATATTTAACTGTCAATGCCCCAAATAAGATGAAATTAACTCCACCTTATCAAATATTGAGAGATATCCAAAATGGCTCTCATCAGATCTTTGCTTTCTTCGAGGTCTATTATACAAGATTATTGCCTGTTCACAAGGATCAATATCCCTTAAAGGGTTTCATTTTTCACTTCTGCTGATCAAAGTATCATTAGTAGCTTCTCTTCATGTACTGACAAAGGAATTGCACTCTGTAACCTCTGTTTTATTTCCTGAGACCCCGGGATATACAACCACCCAGGCGTGCATAATTTTTGGCATGTACATAGCATATAAGAGAGGATTTCTTAAAATAATTGTTTGTTCCTAATGATAATGTATATATTTTGATGAAAAGTTAATTGAAATGAAAAACAATCACTGAATTCTTTGCATATTTTATTTTTCTTTTTGATTTCCAAATCACACACATCTGGCATATTTTACATCTTTGCAATAAAACATGGTTACAATAGCTTAAGGAATTTATATATCCAAAATATTTCACCATGATCTCAAGATGAAATGAACTTGTCTTCCAGATGTTCAATAGTCTCCCAATTCTAAGCTACAAACTCAAGATATTGCTTACAGACGGGTGATGAATAACTTAATCATTACGTTGATCCCCATGATTTCAGAATCTTATAAATACAAACAACAATGAAGAAGGAAATTCAGTGCTAAACTTACTAATACAGGGTGGATAACAAATAAGTAATCACATCAATAAATAATGATATGTTTCTGGTGCAAAGTGCCAATACAAAGAATCCATTATCTTTTTAAATAAATGACTGCAAGTGAGTGTAAATTCTGAGAAAATTACATTCCTGTTACATGCCTCATAGCCCTACCGACACAATATGTACATCTATGACAATACAGTCACCAAATATACAAAGAAGAAACATGAATTAAAGTGTATATACCCCTGGGTGTGTAATTTGATCAGTACAATGTGCAGAAAATTATTCCGATAGTTATCATTACAGTATTGTAAAACATGAAGTGCCTTAGTCTGAGTGGCTTCAGGTGAGATTTTTCAGAAGAACTGAAAAGAATAACCTCAGTCACCTTTACAATGAAGCTAAGGCTGTGAAATAAACCAAGCTGCTCAGAGGAAAAATAAGGGAAAAAAATCACTGGGGGCTCTCTTGCCCATGATTTGTATGCCAAATGTTAATAATCCAGAAGTATAGCACTTTGTCTGTATTGGGAGTCATTAAGCGTTACAAAGTGTTAAACTGAACTTCCCTCTTTGCTCCCTTTCTGTCTAGTCTTTGAATTTAAAAGGGAGGAATTTAATATCTATCGTATAAAGTATAAATATGGCAAATGATGGCTTCTTATCCAAACGTTTCATGAGCAGAACTCCACTTAAGAGGGGTAAAGTTTAGATTCAAAAAGTGAAAAACGTGTTGGTGGAAATGTCAAAATTACTGTTTGCGCCCAAATTCAACCCTTTAACACAAGCTGTACCCTTAGGCAGATCTCCAGTTTGATTTGTGTGAATGCACCTGTTCCTTCAAGACATCAGGTTTAAAGTACATGCAAGTTGTAACTCCACAATAAAATTAAGAAACAGTTTTGTTCTTTATACAAGGTTTTACTTTTACAAAAGTATCCCTTTAAAGTTAAGATGTGCATCTGATGTACAAAGTATCAAACGTATTTTTTTTATCTCAGCTTGAAAAGAGGCTGGAGATGGGATGCATGTTAGGTTCAAAGCCTAAACATTGAAATAACTGCACACAAGGTTCCCCAGAATGTTCAAAAGTCTCTTGTGGCGCATCCTACTACCTTTTCTCAATAAACAAAGATATATGAAATAATTACCAAAACATCTCCTAATTCATATAATTTACATGATACAAGCTTGCTTTTCAGCAGCTGGTGTTCAGTTGTGAAAAAACACACAAAGTAAAATGGTTGCTGACTACAATGTACAGCTATTGCTGGGTGTAATGGAATGTACAACGGAGGTCAATGCAGACGTGGTTTTCCACCAGAGACTACACCTTTCATTGCAGCACTTGTGCTCTCAGCTTTACCTGGGCTTTCAGTTCTTCGTTCTGCTTCAGTATCTGTTCTGATGTTCATAATGCCACCGGTTAAAATCTATATTAAAAGCTACAATGCTGCCAGAAGCCATGCCAGTAATCAGAGTTCTGAAAAAGATAGAAAAGATGGTCCTGTCAATCCTCTTACTCCTCTTTTACCTTCTCAAGCAATGGTTTACCATAAACAGTAAGAAAGCTAAAAGAATGAGGCACTTTTTGCAAGAATGTCTGAAGATTAAGCTCATGGGTGGGATTCAGTTTGTCATGGAAACGCTACATTTAGGTATCAACATATGAGCCAAATTTCCATGTTCTCAGAATGGTCAAGGGACATCCAGAGGACTATTCAGTCGCCTTCATATAGGTAAAAGCATCATGCCATTTGAGATGCTCTCGCATGTCCTGCCTTGCCTCCAGCTGCCTCTCCAGAAAGGTGTGGGTCTTCACCAGGTCCTTTGTCATATGGGCCACCCCAGGTATGTATCTCAGACCTCTGAGGTATTTCAAACAGTACTAACTGGCTCTGGGTAGGCAACCAAATTAGGCCCTAATCAGTTCCCTCAGTGTAGCCTGAGACCAACTCTCTACAGGTCACTGGGCATGTACTTTAGGGTGAGCTTAATTGTCCTCTAGACTCCACAGGCTGGAGCAAGTAAACCACCACAGTTATTACAAGACCTTATTTCTGTAGCTCACATAAACACACCTATGCCAAAACACTTTCATTCAGGTGTTTTGGAACCTGGCTGCCTACTTTTAGGCACCTCGTGCCACTGGAGGTGCCCCAGGATGGCTGACACATCTCTGCTGGCTGGCAGCTGGGACACAGGACCTGCGGAGCGCTCTGCACTCGCGGCTGCAGCTGGGATCAGCTGGATATCCTACGGCCGCCCCAGCAGAATGACATGCTTCTGTGAAGACAAGTGAACCAATCCTTAATCATGAGCGGATCACGTTTTGGTACTCCTAAAACGCTTCATATTGAAATGTAGTCCCGTGTTTACGTTGTTGTGGTGGCAATAGTTGAGGTGATTTTCCAGTTATCACATATCCTCTAATTCTGTTAGCTGAGTTTTAAAATTGGATTAGATATCTAGCACTACTTCTACCAAACCATACAACAGCCATTCTCTGCTTAATTATGTGACAAAAGCTAAGCAGGTACTCAAACGGCTTTGCACAGCTGGGACTTCCCAGCCTAATATTACAATAAGGGACAGAGAAAATAGGCTAGCTGAATTTTTTTGCAGTGTAAATAAATCTCTTTGAACAGAGCACGGTACTGTATGCATAAACTGGCAAAACTCCAGAAGCGAACATGCCTCTTCCAGTAAGTTGGTTTCAATTAGACTAAGTTTGAGACAAAAAACTTGTTTCAAGTCATCTACTCATACATGAGTAAATTAGGTACGTATTTTGTTTATAGGTGTTTTTGTTGCTTTACAAAATGGGTACATAGCATAGGAATGCTGAAAAGTAAGAAAAATAAACTGAAATGAATGCTGTATGATTTTTCTAATATCCTATGAATTCTTTGCATGTCAGGAGTTTGTATATTAATAAGAAATACAAGACTGATGCATGATATAAGCAGAAAATCCACTCATAACCCTGCATAAATGCAATGTATAGGCTTATATTATAATCACATTACAATAGAAGACTGAGGGACCAGGGTCATGTATCTTTTACATTTACAGCATGCATTTTAGTGCCACAGCAGTGACTACAAAAATCTAGGCTTGTACACTGCATCTCCATTGCTCAAAAAGGTCAAAGGAAAGGACCACACTCACTCCTTGTGGATAGATCCATTGATAATATTACACATTGTAGTCTACATGCAACCCCAAGAAGTTCTCAAGCTCTACAGAGCTGAAAATCAGAAATGTACCACAAACTTTTGTAATTGGTTTTAAGGCACTGGTTACTAGGCACTACTGCACTCCGATCCAGTCTGACTATTCCTATGTTCTTAAGTTCATGTAATTTTACTCATATATAGCTAGCTGAGTCTCTGGCTTACCGACTTCAATGATATAAGACCTCACCTTAATGTTAAGTGCTTGCAGTATGAGACTCAAGGATCAGAAAAAACACTGAGTCAGATAAATCAGCTGCATAACAACTGGGGTAATGGTTTTTGTACCATAACCTGACAACAACTGCATACCATAACTTACCTTAAAGTTCATGGAGATGTATATTTTGTGCAATTTTACCATTTACATACAAATATTAATGACAAACTCACCTCTGATCATGAGACAGATCCATAGCTCTTATGCCAGCATCACAGCCAGGGTAAATATAGAGCTGCTTGAAGTCACAGGCCTGCCATACTTCCACTACACCATTGTCTCCCCCTGTCACCAGGTTCTGCCCATCGCTGCTCAGGAGGATGGCCTTCGGGAGAGAAAGATAAAACCCAAGCACACAGTTAGCTTTTACAGAAATGGGTCAATATTACAAAAATTTAATTAACTTATAAGCATTTCTTTTGCTCTGCTGACTTTAGATTTGAAGGAAAAGGCTCCTACTTGTCTTTCTCCCTATCAGAAAATAAACCAATAAGTTTTGGATCTCCAAATTTTAAATACAACAATTGTGTGGTTTTAAACATGATATATAACCAAAAAGCTCTTTAACTGAATCTGCCAAGACTTGAGTTCAGCACATAACATTTCAATGTTTGTCCTACAATACTCGGTGCCATCATTAACACCTAAAGAGGAGCAGCAATCTGCATTCCTAATGCTGCCTCAAGTGCTAGCCATAGAGCAGAGCCCTGAAGGCAGGAATTCATGTCTTGGCTAATAAACGAAGAATGGACTCTTTTCAGAGCATTTTGTTTTAAAGATGTATTTCCCACTGAAATTAAATTCCAATCAAAAATTCCAGGAATCACATGGGATCACAAACAATTTGTTCTTATTTATTCTGGAAAAGCTCAAGTGCATTTTTGCATTTGCAGATGGAGATGAGAGGATCTGTGTTTGAATATGACTTAACCAGGAGGCGGCAATTTTACATATGTGATTTCTTTTAAACCACATGGCAAATAAATTCAATTTATTTTAATAAATAAAGGCAAGACACAACAAATGTTTGTTTGCATTTAGATTTACCCTGGTTGAATCATTGATCTCCATCTGAGCTAAGAGTTTGCCATTAATGCTGAAATTGCTGAACCGTCCTCGTTCATAGTAGATGATGCAGTGACCTTCACTAGATACTGAAATTAAGCGAGGATACAAGCAGTTTTCTGTTCCTTCCAGGGCTCTCAGCAAATCTCCAGTAATTGTGTGTACCAGACAAGGTCCTTCTGTATATGAAAACATAATATATCATATATTTGCTGTTTATACGAACTATATACCCTGTGCAAAAAGGCAATACATAATACACATTTATATCACATTAGTCCTGCATAGATATAAGAAGATGCAATGTTGGCTTAAAGAATTTAAAATATGCAACAGAAAAGGAAATGCAAAAGCTAGCATATTAAGAAAATAGATAAAACATGCCTAAAAGTGGTAGTTTGTTATTTACTTAAACTGGAAGGAGTTTCCATTGACCTATCTTCTAAAATATTCTTTCCTATTTCCAAGCATTCAGAAACCTCAGTCTTACTGCTTTCCTCCAACAACATGAACTCTCTTTAGCCTGCCCATTCACATTAAACAGATGGGGCCCTATCAGTAACTAGTAAGAGCAACTCCCAGAGGGCATATAATCATATCACTGCATATTTCTCCTATAGACAATGGCAGTTCCTGTAGGTCCTCTCCCCCAGTGAATACGTTATATGCACAGATTTCAGTCCTGAATTGTTTTAACAATGGGAGTCATCTAACAGCCAACATAGTTACTATGCTATCTGGACTATAAGAGCTTTTAGGAGACCACACTATAACTGCATTTACTCCAGAGAGATTTTAATATGAGATTTTAATGTCTTTTTATTACTGCTGATGAAAGAAAAAGAAACAGCTATGAAATCTACAATGTACATTTTAAGATGCAAAACTAAGCTATTTCCATTTCAAGATCTATGAGAAAAGCTCTTTTGAAAGTGAGATCTGTATTCCTACTAAGAAAAAGAGTCTATTCTGTGATAAATGTAATGAGTCACAGTAAATACTAACTGTTTTCTTTTATGAGTCACAGGATACTCCTGGACAGCACAGTAATCTCTTCCTTACACAACTGGCTCATGACCCTGAAAGTAAATTCATACTGGCAGACTCAGCCAGCTCACGTTAAGCCCTTCTAACTTCTCTGAAGTTCACACAGCAGCTGAGTTTGCCCATGTAGAATGAATCACAGCATCAGTGCATTCGTCTGCGAGCCCTCTGGTACAGGTTTTATCCGTGTTTGCATAAAGCCTTATGCACAGAGACCTCACGCCTGACTGGGTCCATGGGATATGACTGCAATGGAATTAATTTATTTTCTTAAATAGCTGAGTTTCAGCTTTGGAAACACTGAAGTGCCAGAATATTATAAGAAGTGATGTCTCCACCTTTAGAATAATTACCATGCTAGATTTTTCAAAAGATGTCCTGGTTTCAGCTGGGATAGAGTTAATTGTCTTCCTAGTAGCTGGTACAGTGCTGTGGTTTTGCGTTAGATATGAGAAGAATGTTGATAACACACTGATGTTTTCAGTTGTTGCTAAGTGTTTAGACTAAGTCAAGGATTTTTCAGCTTCTGATGCCCAGCCAGCAAGAAGGCTGGAGGGGCACAAGAAGTTGGAATGGAACACAGCCAGGACAGCTGACCCAAACTGGGCAAAGGGGTATTCCATACCATGTGATGTCATGTCCAGTATATAAACAGGGGGGAGTTGGCTGGCATGGGGGGGCTCAGGAACTACCTGGGCACCAGTTAGTAAGTGGTGAGCAATTCCATTGTGCATCACTTATTTTGTATATTCCAATACTTTTATTATTATTGTCATTTTATTATTGTTGTTAATATCATTATTAGTTTCTTCTTTTCTGTTCTATTAAACTATTCTTATCTCAACCCACAAGTTGTATTTCTTTTCCCAATTTTCTCCCCCATCCCACTGGGGCGGCGGGGGGGAGTGAGTGAGTGGCTGCGTGGTGCTTAGTTGCCAGCTGGGGTTAAACCGCAACAAAAGAAAAGTGTAATACCAGAATAGCTGAGTGGTCATGGACACAAAGAAAGGTACAAAGAAAGTCTGATTTAGAATGCTACTGTAAAGACATATAGACTGACCCCTCTTTTGGGGGGTTTGGATAAGAATGTGCAAACATCAACCTGATGCACAAGATTTTTCTTAGAGGAGTCCTATATGTCCTGTCTCCCTGCTTCAGGAGGTTCTCGAGCGCTGCGCGTGTTATTGCAGTGCCACAGCCAGGTCTGCAGGGACAGCCTCCCCACGAAGGAGCACAGGCAGCCCTGAAGCAGGACGGCAGGACTGGCGTGAAATGCAAGCTAAAAAACTGAAGAAGAAGCTTTAAAACAGACATCTGCTGGAAACCAGCAATAAAAAAAGGGATTTTCTCTCTGCATCTATATATGGACTAGAGTCTGAAGAGGAAGAACACAAGAAGAGTAACTCGAACTGGGCCTCCACTTCTCTTGATCAATTACAAACATATTCTGGATTTGATGTAAAAGTCTTTGGTCCTCCAGCAGCCTTTACCTCTAATATATATAAGCTACCAAAGCATCATATACTTAATGAAGCAGAGGATAACTGAATACAGATTCCAGCTACCTTAATAAGAGGAAATTTGCAAAAAAATAATTGGAAAGGGTACACTATTACAGCAGTAAGAGTATATAAAGCTGCCTTAAAAGATAAGAAATAGCAGTGTTGCAAGAAAAAACTTTAGGTTCAGTGTCACTGTACATTTTTTTCATGAATGCCTTGCCTTCGCCTATAACTGTTATGTAGTGTGTCATTACAAGAGTTAATGACCCATTAGGATTTCCTGTTAAAAATACCTTTACTCAAAAGTTTCACGCTCAACTTTGAAAATAAACGCTGAGCTCCAAGGCAGTATAAAAGATGATAACCCAGGAGCTCAGCTGTGAGCAAAAGCAGGCAGAACAAACATCACCTCCTTGCTCTCAGACGCAGCAAACTTTTTAAAAAGGAGTACAAGAAGATCCATGGGGATGAATAAAACAGGCATCGCTGTAGACAGAGAAAGTAAGTAGCTGGATGTGGATGTAGGAGTGGAGTGGAAATGAGACAGGAAGATATATAAGGAGGAAGAACCAAGGAAGGACAACAGTAATGTAAAGAAAGGAAATAGAAAGGAAGAAGAGGTAACACAGCACAAAAGAAAGTAAGAGAGAAGAGGGAGCAGGGGAAGGCAAATAGGAAAGGAAATGAGAAGAAGACATGCAGTTTGCCAAATTAAGAAAAGAAGCTGAATGAGAGAGGGCAATGGGGGAAGAAAAGTGGACATGGAATTATGGGGAAAAGGAGAAGGTGGGCAGAACAAGTAAAATGGAACAAATGAAGGAGAAACTGAATAAGGAATAGGGAAAGATAAAGCAAACACCCATTGAGGCATGTGCTTTATTTATGTTGATTACCAGTTATACAGGAGACTGCTGCGGGTTTGGAAAGGTATTTTGTACATTTATATTAGCAATTGTTGGATACTCTGGATTCCATACATAAGTAACAGGAAGAATATGTGAACAGATGGATCAAAAAGTTTAACTGAATCATAGAATAGTTTGGGTTGGAAGGGACCATAAAGATCACTTAGTTCCCATCCCCCTGCCATGGGCAGGGACACCTTCCACTAGACCAGGTTGCTCAAAGCTCCATCCAACCTGGCTTGAACACTTCCAGGGATGGGGCATCCACAACCTCTCTGGGAAACCTCTTCCAGTACCTCACCACCCTCACAGTGAAGAACTTTTTCCTTGCATCTAGTCTAAATCTACCCTCTTTAAGTTTAAAGCCATTACCCCTTGTCCTAACACTACATGCCCTTGTAAATAGCCCCTCCCTGGCTTTCCTGTAGGCCCCTTTAGGTACTGGAAGGCTGCTATAAGGTCTCCCCAGAGCCTTCTCTTCTCCAGGCTGAACAACCCCAACTCTCTCAGACTGTCTTCATAGGGGAGATGCTCCAGCCCCCTGATCATCTTCGTGACCCTCCTCTGGACTTGCTCCAATAAGTCCATGTCCTTCTTATGTTGAAGACCCCAGAGCTGGATGCAGTACTGCAGGTGGGGTCTCAGGAGAGCACAGTAGAGGGGGAGAATCCCCTCCCTCGACCTGCTGGTCATGCTTCTTTTGATGCAGCCCAGGATACAGTTGGCTTTCTGGGCTGCAAGCACACACTGCTGGGTCATGTTGAGCTTCTTGTCAACCAAAACCCCCAAGTCCTTCTCTGCAGAACTGCTCTCAACCCATTCTCCACCCAGCCTGTATTTGTAATTAGGATTGACCTGACCCATGTGCAGGAGCTTGAACCTGGCCTTGTTGAACTTCATGACATTTGCACAGGCCCACCTCTCAAGCCTGTCAAGGTCCCTCTGGATGGCATCCCTTCCCTCCTGTGTGTTGACCGCACTACACAGCTTGGTGTCATCAGCAAACTTGCTGAGGGTGCACTCAATCCCACAGTTCATGTCGCTAACAAAGATGTTAAACAGCGCCCATCCCAAAACCAATCCCTGAAGAATGCCACTCGTAATAGAGGAGAGGTAACAACAAACCCACAAATTCCTCATTATTTGGAAACCACTACAAAAAAACCTACTGGATGAAATGCTGTCCACAGATCCAAACCCAAGCAAATTGACCCTGCTTCCCTTGCTGAGGAGGATGAGGTCAGTCTTACAAACTGCCATTCAATTAAGGGCAGGGTGGAGAACTTGGAGCTGGTCCTCCCCTAAATACAGGTCTCTATCAACAGATTTCTTCAAAATCAGTAGACGTCATTATGAATTATTGCATAAATTTTTATCAAGTACTCTTCCAGATCTGGGCAAAATAGTAGCACAGGCTGACGTTTGGAAGGAACGACCAACTTAATTTGTGTCTAAACCTTGTAAGTCCAGGCAGTAAGTAATAACGTTCAGAGTAAACTGCTGCAGATTTCTGCAGAACTACAACACATCTTAGTAGAGGAAACTTTGGATAATTAAAGTGTATGTGGCTTGAGGGAAGACTGAGACATACCACTAAAAAAGGCTCTAAAAATGTTAAGACTTAAATCATAAAAACATTTCTGACCTTTAGCACCACTGATAACGAGTCCCAGCTCTGCACAGACCGACACGCAGACGACTTCATGGTCATGACCAGTTAGAACAGCACGAGGAGCTGGATAATCACCTGTTAAAACAAACAGAAGAAGAAAAATAAAAAAAGGAAACAAAAGAGGAATGCCAAACCAGACCTGTTTTATCAACAAAAGAACTTTGTTGTAATTCAGCTTAAATCAGCAAGCACCAGAGAGGTGCAGTGTGCTTAAATATCTCATACTTAGGTTTCTGAGCAAAGTACATTCAAATATCATAAAGTTTCATAAGCACAGCTTCCCAATGCATTAATTCATACATTAACAAAAAGCAAACTTCTTTGGTTTAGAAATTATGGACTGTGTGCTGTTTACAATACACAAACGATAACAATACGTAGCTGTTTTATGACCTAAAAATACTGAAAATGTACATTTCAGATAAAGAACACAAAGTGTGGTGGTATTAAAAGCAGCTGTAATGTAAAGGTCTGCTATTGAACATATATGTCTCTAGACTTCTGCTAGGAACCGAAAGAGTAGCATGAGTTGAGGATGTTCCTCTATTAATGATCATAATTTGTTTCATGAAACTGGGGGTGGGAAAAGAAGAGAGGAGGAACAGCACTGCACTAGAAAGATAGTATTGTTGCATAGACATTATCGATTCAGAGACACATTGAATGCTTATAGATTAAAATTATACCTAAAAATGGTTATGGGTATACAACATTTTATATATATCACTATAGATACCTATGCCATTTTTATCACAATTAATTTATTAAAGGGTAGGATAGACTACTCCCTAAATATTTAGGGTTTTATATTCAGGAAAGAAATGTATTTTATTTTGGGTTGAAACAAGAGGGCATTTATGGAGTGTTTACATGACAAATAGCAACATTTCTGTTGTTTCTAATAATAAGATGCTGATATATTAACAGTGCATATTAACTATATGCAGTAAGGGATTGCTTGGTATTTGATATTGCTTTGCCAGGCAAAGAAAGTTAATCAGTAACAAAAAAATAGCAACTTGCTAGGTAACACAGATTTCATCTGGTTATATTTACTTTGTACAAATGAAATAGAGAAATACTGGGAAATTCCAAAGGACTGGAGCTCAGCCAGTGTAGTTCAAATACTTAAAAAGGATAAAAGAAATGACCTAGGAACTACAGATTAATTACTGTAACATTAAGCCTATGCAAAATAACAAAACTGTTAATCCACAGTTCTGTCAACAAAGAATTGGAAGCAAAAAATCTCATTAATGCCAGTCACCATGCTATACTGGAATGGAAGTCTTGTCAAGCAAGATTCTTATCTCTTTTTGACAGGATGACAGGTATAGTTGCTAAACATGGCTATGTTAAAATGGTGTCCATGTATTTTTTTCAAGATATTTGTCTTACTAATAAAACATTTTGATTTAACCCTGTTTTATATGGAACTGACTGTGGACAACATGGATGGTACAGAAGCTGGTTCAATGACAGATCTTAAAATTTTTAATTAGATAGAAAGATATCTACTATGAGCCAAATATTAGGATATTGGAAATTAGGGTGTCCAATTAGGAGCTGGGAATTGATTCTTGATCGAATCCTAGCCAATAATGTTATCTACAGGGTAATATAAAATCTTTGCTGTTAAGATATGGTTGCATATAAAACTGATACAAAGATTCATGGGCAAATGTATAATGAAGAGAGAAAGTAATTATTACAACATTCTCTGCATTGCCTATTTAAATGAAAAGGTAGCAAAATGTGTTTTATTTATTTTGAATGCAGCCTGGTGGAAGGTTGATGCTCCTGGACAAGCACAAGCTCTGCTCACTGAAGAGGAGATTCTGTTCTGGAAGGCAGTGAGACAGAGAAGGATTTATGGAGCCAGAAAAGAAAATTCCGTCAACATTAACTTTCAGTGCAATACTCTAGAATAGCAAACAGGAGTTAAGCACTATCTTGCCACTGTAGACCAGAAAGATTAAAGTCTTGTACCCACTTTTCCAGAAATGAGCTTAAAGGAGGGTCACACAACTAGCATAAGAGAATAAGAAAGGCGGCTGCACAGCACTTGAAGTGTTTTCACTGCATAGGCAGCAAAGCAGTGACTTGACCACTGTAGCTGGGAGACACAGGTATAAAAGATGTAAAATAGCCCAGAAATTTATCTTGCGGCTAATGGCACAGCAAGGTCCAATGGGTGAATGGCTGCACACATTTCAACCCTGCAATAAAATGCAGATTCCTAACTGGAAAAACAGTTAAACACTAAAACAAACTAAAAAGGGAACTACCTGAGCAGCTAAGCAATATTGCATGGCTTCCTCAAAGATATACATTAGGAATGGAGGCTTGGACAGACTTCTGTGGGTCAATGAATTTAGTCTTTTTATTGTGGACATTCACATAATATAAACCTGTTAATAATTTAATGAAATGGCTGCCTGAGTATGTGACTTGGAAGGATGTTCCAGACCTTTCCTACTCTAAAGGAGAGGAATATTCTGATTTTCAGGCTGATTTTATTCCTGTCTACCTTGTATCCCTTTGTTCTTGTGTTCCTTACCTCAGGTCTTCTCTCTCTCTAGTGTTTTCCCCGCTCATGTACTTACAGAATAAATCAGCCCTCTTGGTCTTTCCTTTTGACTCTATTAAACAAACCAAATTATTAACTCCTTTCAAGTGACAGGCTTGTCATTTTTCAGTCATTATAGCAATCCATTTCTGTGCCTGTCTAGCTCGAAGTTCTTTCTTAACATCTGGGTAGCCAGAACTGTATATAACAACAGTTCTTGAAAATTTAGCACGAATCTACAGTATTTCTTGCCAAACCCTAACGTCTCCTGTCATCAACATTTTAATAATAATTACATGTATTTTACTATCTTTCTGAACCAGCTGAGAACTACCAAACATGGATTTACAGACCTCTGTTTTGGACCCAGGGTGGGTCAATCTACCTGGTGTTATCACTGCATTGTACATACACATTAACACTTTCCTATCTCTAACGAAAACAGCTACCCCAATAAATCCTAGTTTGCCAAACTTTAATCTAGCCTGCAAGAAAAGAATCATTCTGGTCTGGAAACTGAAGATGTGAACTTAAAACTGGGCTTTACTGCTAGGGAAGGATGGATGTTTGAAGAAACAAAGATGTTTGTGTATCTCATAAAAGATTAGCTATATTTTGAGATTTAGATTTTTATAATTTCTCCATCAATGTTGCTGCTGAGAGCCCCATCTCCTTCTGAGGCTTTCTTTTCACCAAGTGTATAACAGAAAGGTGAATAAAAAAGCAATTCAACTAAATTCTGTATTTTTTCCTTTTTTTTTTTTTTCCTTCTGTATGTCCTCCTGGAAGAAAGAGTAATTATGCTCAAGGGTCATCTTGGCTTAAGCTCTGATTACAGAAGTGTATAGTCATCAGACTGCAAGGGTGAATGACTGAAAATATTAGATGGCTAGAAATTTTTGAAGGGAAAAGAAATAATGCAGTTTTCAAAAGGACGTTTTCCTCAGTGTTTTCTAGGAAGACACTATAATATCACGAAACTGTAAATGTCAGAATATGAAAAATGAGCATATTTAATTGACTTCTTGATTTATAAAGGGAAATGCTTATAAGAAATAACTGCCCTGAAACATAGATCTTTGAGTCCTGTTTTTCAGTAAATACAAATTAATAACAGAATATCATTATTAGGAGTAACAGTCCGACAGTAATTGAAAATGGGATTTTTCCCCTTAGGGCTCAAATAAAAAATTATTCAGTGATACTTTCTACAGGAAAGGCTGTGGTATGGGGAAGAGAACCTCAGTTATATTACATTTTATTGCTAAGGACAGAAGTTGTGAACTCCAGGAATCATTCAAAAATCTAGCAAAGTATTCTGTCACTGTCACGTCACCACTGATAGATGCAGCCAGAGGTCAAAGGCTGCAGCTCTGAGGGAATTGCAGGTGAAAATATCCTACCTATGAACTGAGATACCATCACTGTAAACTCCCTGTAATTTCCCCAAAGGAGCACCTTTGAACCGAATTACTAGAGGGCAGAAGGGAAGAAAAAAAAAAAAAGAAAATCTGCATTGTATTTCCAAACATGTATGTTTTTCTACAAAGTCTAAACTAAAAATACATATTCCCTTCTCTGAAAAATATAATGCATAATACTATTGTAAGGTTCTTCTGGAACAAATGGTGCTCTCACACGTTAAGCAAAAAAAAAGACAAAAAGAAAAGAAAGAGAACAGACAGTGTTACTATTTCTCTCATACTGTCCTTTTCCAGGAATTATGTACAGATTGCTATGGGGACACATCTAGGAGTCTCCTGTATAAAGAAGCATGAGAGCACAAGGCAAATTCCAGCTTACATTTCATCTCTGACTTTGACAGAATAAGGAAAAGGCTATAGCTGAATTTTCTGTTGAAAATACTTTATTTTACTATTAGCACTTTTGAGGGGATACTTGTCAGAAAAAAAATCTTAGAAAATACTATAGCTTTCATGGAAGTGAGAATGTAATAGCCTTCTGGAATTTTCACTGTCAGAAAAAAACATCCTGGAGTTTGATGAAAAGATAGGGCTATGACCAATAAGTAGGAATATTTCAAAACAGGAAATAGCCAATAACAGTACCCACAACATGAGGGAGCAATGGTCATAAAAGAAAGATTGCTGATAGAAAAATATTCATATATTCAAAATATTCTTATCTCTGGCAGAACTGTTTTACTTGCTGAGGAATGTGTGCAGCAGTGTATATATCTACAATCAATTCACCCAGATAAGTGGACTTTCAGGTACCTTGCACCTATCCAGACCCCAAAAGGAAAAATACAGTGGAGGAGAGGAGAGAAGGATTTGCAGCTTCTCTTCCTATTTCTTCCACTAAATTGCTTTGGGAACTTTGGCAAGTTGCTTAACCGCCCTGCACTGTACAGATCCCATGGGGTATGCAGCAAAGCATGGGCACAGACATCTGTTGACAAAATGCTAGATATAACTGCATTAGTTCAGGTGTGTTATTGGCTCATTTACCTTTGCGCAGCAGTCTTAGGAGAGAGATATCTTTGGCTACCGGAGTAGAGATGGTGCCAGTAAAAATTACACACTGGTTTTCGAAGAGCTTCTACTCTGGCAGAACAGGGCTAAGACACTGTATTTTAAAAATTAATACCTAACTTGTACAAACATACAAGTACCATAATAACTCTTTAAACAGGCAAAGCAGATTGCGTGTGTGCCAATGTGCTTGCGGGGGACCTTCAGACAGCCGCCCACTCCACTTCGTACAGATCACACCGGTGGCTATTTTTAAACTGCTGCCCTTTCAAGGTTAAACTAGGGCATGTTATAGGATATCAAAATGTAGAGGCATATAAAAGAATAAGCGAATATTCTGAGTTCAGAATAACTACTCTTTCAAGATCCAAACTCGCTAAACCTGCAATGTCCAGAGTTTTAAATTGTTTCAAAAACAGCTTATGTAAAAGGAACACATGAAACTGTACTTCATGACAGACTTTTAAAAAAGTGCAAGTTAACTTGACAAAGAACCTTAATGGTAGTGCTTACCCTCCCTTTCAGTTATATACAGAATACACTTACTGGGATAGGATGAATTGTTAGCACCTCTGAGGATTATGTTATAATGCTAAACAAACCCAGTTTAGGGCTGATAGACACAATATTTTCCGATGGTCAGCACAGTTCCCATTAGAAAAAACAGGGTTAACTCTCACAACTCTTGTGACCATCCTCTTGGAAGCTACAATAGGTAATGAGAAATGTCAAGTCCCAAGATCAATGAAATTTCAGGCTCTAGGGACAAACCAGGAATAGCATTGATCCTTTTAAAGAACACCAGTCAGAGGGTGAATGTAATATATTGCACAGAGAGGCTCAAGAGGATAAGCGGCCAAGTCCAACATACTTACCTGACAAAAAATTCAATCAGCTTTTAGCACAAGCTGCCTACCCTTCCTTTCTTTCATGCAGGAGTCTGATTCCAATTAAAGTGTGCAAATTAATTTTTATCACTTCCAAATTAGTTTCTGAATTTGTGTCTGTTTCAGATGAAAGCATCTGTCCCTCACTTTTCTGCAATTCTATCATCTATTTTGGTATCTGTTCAAAGACTTGGAGATAATTCTCATTTTCAAAGTAACTTGTTTGAAAGAGACATTCAATAAAGCAATCATAAAATATAAAAATAAACCAACTATAACGATATATGTTGAACTGCAGGGTATGTCAGGTACTCTCTTTACTCCTTTTTGTGATGACTAATACAGTTGCTATGTGAGAAGAAATTTGTATACAAATTAGCTAAAACAAATCCCTATATATCATAAGAGAAAAAAAAATCAAAACACAAATGTCAAACTCCATCACAATAATTTTTCTATTCGATCTCTTAGAATTGCAAAGATTTACATTTGCCAGATCACTTCAAAGAATTAAAATAAGCAAACTATGTCCTTTGCATGTGCCGTGTCTTCCTAAGAGGAAACAGATTCCTTTCACTGTTCTCTCAACTGCAGCAGATTTATACAATGTGGTCATCAACTTAATAGGGCGCAGATTCAGATTACCTATTTCAGATGGGCAATTTTGGCTTAGAAAGTAGGTATCTGACCCTGGCAAGATGACTAAGCTACATTCAGTTCAGTGTTTTTCCCAAAGGTGGTATTTATCTAAGCAAGGATAAAGAAATAAGGGGAGGCTCAAAGGTACATAAACCCCTGCATTCAACTGCCCTTCAGCCTAAAGGAATTCATGCCACATCTCCCACTTTCCAGGAGCATCCCCAGGCACCAGCCTCTAGTCTAGGCTGGAAAAGGACATTTTCTATCACCACTATTGGAGCTTAGCCATTGCATGGCCATGAAACCAATTTTTGTTGGACCAGAGAAAGTCCAAGTCGGGCGAAGATTTGCCCCACATACTGCTGTTGAAGGTATGCAGTCGTGGTTCCTGATTTCTTGATTTATGTCAATTTCTATCCATAAGATCCATAAACAACAGGAGAGAAAAGAATTTTGCTTTCCACCAAAGCTGGAGGTTCACAGGGGGCCCCTCCCACATTAATTTATAGCCTGATAGTCAGCATATGCTTGTGAATATGGGAATGCAGGTTTGAATTCCCCCAGTCTCTGGAGGCCAAGAACTTAAGTCTCCCGCTTCCTGGACAAACATTCTAATCAGAAGCTATTTTACAAGTTATTTTTGAAAGCTGCTCCATGGAAAACATTATATTTAAAGTCTGGTAAAACTTCAGTCTTCTCACAGCAATTGTGAGAAGCGTCAAGAAATTGTGACAAGTGCAAACTGAACCAGAAACTCCTTTTTGATACTTATTGTGGAATAAAAGTGATAACTTAATAAACACATTGATTGGAAAAATTATTTTAAATTTATAAAATGAAGCTTGCCATGCTCTCATAGGTAAGTTTCCAACTACTGAGCTGGAGCAGCCACTTGCAAGGACCTTATCCAAGACAATTTTTCTCCATTCCTCTCTTTAAACTGGTTCTGTGTTTCCCATAGACACAGCTGAGGTCACCCTCTGAGCACATGCCTGCATAGGTATTTCAGCAGAAGGCTCTACACAAGTCCAACAGGGCAGGTTATTGACATATGTGTTGTTTAGTAAAGTTTTTATCTCACTCATGGATTCTGGAATACGGAATTCTAGCAGAATTGGCAAGGAGTTTGTTCTGACAAATCTTTTGTCTCAGAGTATTTCACAATAAATGATTGTGATTGCTATGTTTTCTAATGCAATTGTATCTACATTTTTCTATACAAATGTCAAATTGCATAAACTGTTTAGGACTGGGGGTTTGCTTTTTCCCCCTCTTAACATCTTCTGAAACAACTAAAGTTCCTTTTGGTAATTGGATGCATTGAAGCTGAAATTGATAATTAACTGTCTTGCAGCTTAAAAGATCATTATGGAGTCAAGCATCTAGCCCAGATAATTACTATAACTGACATTTTTCTTTGAATTCTTCACCTTCTTACAGTCTGTGGTATAAAATACCTTATCTGTGTCTCCAGGTGATGGCTTTTAAAAAACTAATCCCCCTTTTTCCCCCTGAAAATATCATCTACATCTTTCTGGAAATTCATTCTAAAGATGTTAACTAATTGGATTTGACCTACAGTGAACATCTCACTTTCATTTTTCCTACAAGGTAAATCCTAATCTTCTACCAGTAAGTATAGAAGAAGAGTAGATTAGGAAATATTTCTTTACTACTCTGGTGGCTTTAACTATGTAAAACTTCAAACATATTTTCATAAGGACTGTTGAGAATGCTTCACTCCTGAAAATTAGTATACAAGGAATCAGTCATACAACAACTATCATGTCTGCTCATGGTAGGGAACAGCATCTAGTAGTCATTACTTCAGCAGAAAGATTTAGTAATTGTAGAAGTTTTAAAAGGCAGAAGGTCCTTCAGGCGTATAATCACTCATGTGATCTATCCTTCCTGGTGTATGTTCATGAGAATTCAAATTAGTTGTTAATAAGGATATGTTTACACCACATGAAGTTCTAGTTCTAGTACAGTAGTAGTACATAATTAGCATATCCATGGTAACTTTAATCCAATAAGCAGAGACAGCAGTAATAGTGATGACATCACTCTTCCTCAACATGAGTCTTCAACATGTTTTCAACATGAGTAGTAAGAAATCTGATCAATATATTTTGAAGCTACCACAGTGGACTTGGGTATTTAACTTCCTGAGTTCTGCTGCTCATGCCTGTGAGATTATATTTGCCTGGACATGACTGCAGCACAGTCTCCAATTAATCCAACTATAAGGCCTTTTCTTCAGCAAAGCAGTGCCTTATCCATACAGAGCTAGAGACAGAGAGCAAATCATACAATTCATTTTTCATTGATTTCTGTCAGTCGACTCATATCCTTTTTTCTCATAAAATTAAAATTAAAGATCTCCAAGGCAGACACTTCCAAAGTTACATAGCTAAGATATTAAACATGAGATTCCAAAAAGTACCACTTTCTTGCACTCAGATATGTTCATGACGACAAAAAGGTATCAGAACTAAAATAAATCTATCTGCAAAAGAATTGGAGCAGTTTGTATCAGCCAGTAAGGAGATGCTAATGGCAAGGCTGTCCAAGCCCCATATAATCAAAGGCAGTAAAGGAAAAGTCTTACATTTTTTCTTTAATGAAAGGAGCAAGCTGTTATTTTTTTCTGCCT
>VYZV01016336.1:4127-22965 GCA_013401275.1 Pandion haliaetus
ACAACATCCACAGCCTTCCCCTCATCCACTAGGCAGGTCACCTGATCATAGAAGTTGATGAGGTTGGTCAAGCAGGACCTGCCTTTCACGAACCCATGCTGGCTGGGCCTGATCTCCTGGTTGTCCTGCACCTGCCTTGTGAGCCCATTTAAGATGAGCTGCTCCATAATCTTCCCCGGTACCAAGGTCAGGCTGACAGGCCTGTAGTTCCCTGGATCCTCCCTCCGACCTTTCTTGTAAATGGGCATCACATTGGCAAGCCTCCAGTCGTTTGGGACCTCTCCCACTGACCAGGATTGCTGATAGATTATAGAGAGTGGCTTGGCAAGCTCCTCCACCTGCTCCCTCAGTACTCTTGGATTGATCCCATCTGGTCCCATAGACTTGTGATTAAATACCCCACAGACAGGAAAGGTTCTGCAAGGTCACAGACATAGGTATAGGTGATCAACAAAAATCAACATATTCATGAACATCTGTATGAAAAGTACACAGGTTTTACCTTTGTACTTTCCTGTCCCTACCATAGTCCCTGGATAGTGCTCGTACCTGAGACTAAAGCAGGTGAGCAGCTACTCTCAGTGACCCAGAAAGGATGATGAGAAAGAAATTGGGTGGCTATCTAACTACAGAACTTTTGGTTTATAACCCCTTCGTTGTTTATTATGTGACAGGGATAGCACCTGGCACAGCCTTTCCTCCCCCAGTATGAATGATCCTGAAGTGATAGAGTTTTGGCATCCTCGATCTATTAACCCAGATTTAGAATGAGGACAATGGAAGAAATGCAGCACCATATCATATAATTCGAGGCAGGGTACATGATGGTTGCCACAGTTGGATTGTTCAACAGACAATACCTGTACCTGAGCAACAGCTAGAATAACAGCTTCTCCACTGCGCCCTATATTCTGAGAAACCTATTTCTTTTCCAGCTTCAATATCCACTGAGGGTTACGAAAGTAGAGTGCTGTTTAAAATTCTTTGTATACTAAGTTTTCCATGCTCTCAGCTTTCTAAAACACCACAAGTGTGAAAGGAAATAATTCAGTGAGATAAGTGGCTTTATGCCTCATTTTATGCATACAGAGTGTTATTAAGAGTGCTCACCTGAAATACAGGTGTTTTTGTAAAGTGTCTGCTTTAAAGTGTCTTGCTGTGTGAGTCCTGATACATAGTACTGAAGAGATACTTTTTTCGGAATGTCAACCTCAAATTAGATAAGAGTTTATAATGCTGATCTTAACTGAACAGCTTTCAAGACCCAATTTATAAATTTGCCATTTGTATCCCAAGTGCAAGGAAGATTTGTAAATCAAAACTTTGAATTTAGGATTTATTAGCATGTTTTACAAATATGTAGTAAAAAATGCATTTTACTGACTTACAGAGCTAGGTTTTAGCTAGACATTATTTTTAAAATAATAATTTCTAAATCAAAGTCTTCTGTGGGTTTTAGCATGAGGTTTTTATAAAACCTAGGGAAAATATATTATTCAAACTTTTAAAAGTGTCCATTTGGGGTATACAAACAAAAAATTAACAGGAAAAAAATTCAAGTGTCTATGATGTCCATTTTCCCCTTTATCTGGCCAATTTCTGGGAATATTTTTTCATATCTTTTAAAATCCTCATATAGTTGTTAAATCTCAGTAGTATCAGAATAAATTTATGAAATATATGTTGTCTTTTATTTAAAAAAAGAAAATCATTGTTGTAGTCAATGACTAAATATTCCCAGATCAACTCAGTACTCCTTGCCTCCTGTATACTACCTGAATATCAGCATTAAAACAGGTTTTCTTCCTGATTGTAGGACTACATCTGATATATAGTAAAATCTGGAACATTAGCAAAAGAGATCTTTAACTACTTCAGCACTTGTTTGTTCTTAGGATTTCCTACCTATCTTGCACTGTGATTTTGTCTCTCTACAAAGTTTTCTGTATTCCTATGAGCAGAAAGGTAACTTCCACTTACTCCAAATAGTAAGTCATAGTGTCATAGAATCATAGAATGGTTTGGGTTGGAAGGGACCTTCAAAGATCATCTAGTCCAACCCCTGTGCCATGGGCAAATGCATCTTTCACTAGATCAGATTGCTCAAAGTCCTGTCCAACATGACTTTGGACACTTCCAGGCATGGGCCATCCATATCGTTTCTAAGCAACCTGTTCTGGTGTCTCACGACACTCACCATAAACAATTTCTTCCTTCTATCCAATCTAAATCTACCCTCTTTCAGTTTAAAACCATTGACTCAGCGTGCATTGCTGGCTCATATCCAATTTTTCATCCACCATTATGGTGGACATCAAGTCCTTCTCTACAGGGCTGCTCTCAATCCATTCATCCCCCAGTCTGTACTGATATTGGGGATTGCCACAAACTATATGCAGGTGCAGGACCTTGCACGTGGCATTGTTGAACTTCATGAGGTTCACACGGGCCCACTCCTCAAGCTTGTCAAGGTTTCTCTGGATGGCATCCCTTCCCTCTAGCGTGTCGACTACTACTCATCTTGGTGTCTTCCACGAACTTGCTGAGAGTGCACTCAATCCCACTGTGTACATCATTACTGAAGATATTAAATAGTTTTGCTCTCAGTATGGACCCTTGAGGGACACCACTGGCTACTGGTATCCACTTGGACATTGAGTCATTGACTCTTTGAATGTTGCCATCCGCCAGTTCCTTATCCATCTAACGGCCCATCCATCAAACCTTAATCTCACCAATTTAGCAGCAAGAATGTTATGGGAGAGCATACCAAATGCCTTAAAAATATCCAGGTAGATAACATCAGTTGCTCTTTCCTCATTGTGCTGGTTTTGGCTGGGATAGAGTTAATTTTCTTCATAGGAGCTAGTATGGGGCTATGTTTTGGATTTGTGCTGAAAACAGTGTTGATAACGCCAAGATGTTTTTGTTACTGCTGAGCAGTGCTTAAACAGAGTCAAGGCCTTTTGCTCCTCATACCACCCCACCAGTGAGTAGGCTGGAGGGGCAAAAGAAGTTTGGAGGAGACATAGCTCGGACAGTTGACCCCAACTGAGCCAAGGGATATTCCAGAAGCTGGGGGGGAAGAAGAAGGAAGTGGGGGGACATTTGGGGTGATAGCATTTGTCTTTCCAAGTAACCGTTATGGGTGATGGAGCCCTGCTTTCCTGGAGATGGCTGAACCCCTGCCTGCTGATGGGAAGTGGTGAATGAATTCTTTGTTTTGCTTTGCTTGCATGTGCGGCCTTTGCTTTACCTGTTAAACTATCTTTATCTCAACCCACGAGTTTTCTCACTTTTAGCCTTCTGACTCTATCCCCCATCCCACTGTGGGGGGGGAGTGAGCGAGCAGCTGTGTGGGGCTTAGTTGCCAGCTGGGGTTTAACCACGTCACCTGTCTACTGATGCGGTCACTTCACTGTAGAAGACCACCAGATTAGCCAGGCATGATTTGCCCTTCGTGAAACCATGTTGCTGTCTCTAATCAATTCTCTGTCTTCCATATGCTTCAGTATAACTTCCATGAGGAACTGTTCCATGATCTTACCAGGTACTGAGGTGAGGCTGACTGGTCAGTAGTTCCTAGGGTCCTTCTTTTTACCCTTTTTAAAAATTGATGTGATATTCCCTTTTCTTCAGTCACAGGGGACTTTGCCTGACTGCTGTGACTTTTCAAATATGAAGGAGAGTGGTTTAGCAACTGATTCAGCCATCTCCTTCAGGACCCTAGGATGCATCTCATCAGGTCCCGTGGACTTTTGTATGTTCAGGCTTCTCAGGTGGTCTTGAATTTGATCTTTTCCTGCTTCTAGTAAAGGCCCTCTATCCCTGCTGTCCGTATTATTTGCAAACTAGAACAGATTATGATTCTGCAGAAAAAAAAATTAAAATGCCAAAGTACTTGCAGTATTCCATGCACTCAGTGATCATTTCTTTGGCTTCTTTCTTTTTTTCCCCTTGTATATTTCCACTACTGGCAAAGATGACAGCAATTTAGAAATATGAACCATCATTAATTTCTAATTGTATTTATCACACTAACTAGATCCTAAATACCAACAAATAATGAGTACGCATTGTGGTAGAAACTGTACAAATAATTCTGTACTTTTGAAGAGATGACACGTTGACCAGGCAGAAGAAACCAAAATACGGGAGAGGTATAATACTCAAGTAGGAACTGTAGTGTTTGACGGCAGCAATGTTGTGGTTAGGTCATTTATTTTTTGTTTTGTTATTTATGGGGTATAGGGAATTAGTTAGGAGGGAGTAGTTATATAGAAAGGAAAGGGGAAAAGACATTCTAGGGTAGAGGAATATGCCAAAGAATTACACCTTGGCATGAAGCAAAAATTCCGTTAGAAATACGGTATTAGAAAGGCACTTGGTGGAAAGCAAAACCAGAATTCTAAAACTTCTGTATTTCTACTGATTGGAATATCTTTTTGACCCTTTTAAATCTCCTTGAAAGACCATGTGATATGAGAAGGGGAAGTTGTTATTTGTGGAGTTCTAGAGTTAGAGAAATCTTGGTAGGGAAGGAGATAAATAAAGTAATAATAGTTTGTTCTTAAGGTATACTGTGAATATAGACAACTCTGTCCGTTTAACTAGCAAAGAATATTGAATTTAATTTACTCCTGTAATAACAGCCATAGAGGCAATTAAAGACAGAATTCCATTTTAATATCCATGTATAGTAACCATGAATATCCAGAGCAGACAATGTATGGCCATGTTTATGTCACAGTGGAAAGAATAGGTGTAAAAGTGAGCTAAGAAAATTTCTTCAGCTTTACTTCAGTTCCAACAGGAATACTGGAATGATAACCAACTGATTTGTAAGCACAGCAATACAGCAATGAAACTCAAAATGGATTTATTAGGGCCTCTAACAAATCTTTTGAATAAAGGAGAAACAGTAAATCTAGAGTTCATCTGACAAAGGACAGCTGATTCTAGGTTCCTTACACAGTTAATACAGAGAACTAGGAATTTGGAGGCAAAGTTTACAACATCCTAAGTGTCCAGTTGTGGGCATCAAACTTCACAAACGATAAAGATGGTGCTGATTTGTGGTCCAGAGTACAGCAGGGAGAATGATCATAAGTTTATAAATGATTGCCTGTGAAAAGAAAATGAAAGACTTATGTCTCTTTAGGTTACAGATGGACACAGAAGGAGACAAAAAATGAGATGACTATGCAAATGTGTAAAAGGCTATTGTCATAAGGAAGGGAATAATCAAAGGTAATGAGAACAAAGACTGAGAGGTTTAATTCACAGTCAGGGAGATTGATTTAATTTGAGAAAATCTTTCTAGTAAGAACAGTGGATTATTAGAGTGGATTGCCTGAAGAAGTTGTGGAAAGATTCTTATCATTTATGAAGAGGCTGCATAAACTTTTGTCAGGTATCACATAGATATGTAAGTCATGTCCAGAAGCAGAAGACCAAAGTGGATGATCTTCTGACGTCAGCTCTACTATTCCATATTTCTACGTTTCTCTATTACCTAATGATAAAGACAAATGTTCTGATAATATTATATATTGAATAGATACACTCCAATTCAACATATTGAATTAGGGATGTATATTTATAGAATGCTTCCAGTAGTGAGACAGTGAGCTATTTACATTAAGATATGCATGCTGGGACGCTTAGGTATATCTGAGCCAAACTGAACTGAATCTCCTATATTCCACATTGATCTGGTCAAGAACTGTTGTCTGCATTTTTCTCTCCCCCTCATCTCTTCTTATTCTATCAATTTATCCTTCAGTGGAAGAAAATACTCCTGATTAAATTTCTCTGAGAAAAGTTTTGATTTAGGTTGATCCATACTTCCTTTTTAAAAATCTTATGTTGGAAAATTCCTAGCCATTTCTGTCTACAGGTTAATGTAATCAGCTTCTGCTGTTTGATTTTTGTAGGAACATTTTTGTTGTGCACTTTCCCGAAGGAAAAAATACATAGAAGAGGAAAGAAAAATACCCTGTCTATAACAAATGTCTACAAACATTTTTTCATCTTTCAGGATGTCTGAATTATTTAAAAAATGTGTCTCTAGTCTTGAAATTATTAATGTATTTTGTAAGCCTTGTAATCTTTGTGGTTAATGAGGCTGACTATACATGTAATGCTAAAGCTGTGTAAAGATTTATGGAACAGATCTACCTGTACAGTTTTATCTCTGAAGCCAAAACACTAAAAGTTGCTTAAGATTCCTTACTTACATGACATTGTAATTACAGTGGAGAACTTGAATTTCTTATCACTGCTTCTCCCAGGGTTTTCTTTAAGTCCATTTGGAGAATAAAATGTAGATTCCACTTGTAGACTACAGACAGACATCACACATTTTTTTTTTCTTTTTTTTTTCTTCCTATAAAGCATATCACATAATTTAACAGATAGAGTGCCAGTATTGCAAATGATAATATGGTTATAACACTGCAAAGATTAAAAAGGCAAATATTCTCTCTTAAAAATGGTCAAAGGAAAAATATAATCATATGGCCTGCTTGGGGTAAGATGTTTCCATGATGAAGTGCAACAAGTGTCAAATTTCTGCCCTGAATTACCTGCAGAGAAGATGCTTTTTGTTACAGCTGCAATTTCTATTAGTTATTTAAAAAAAAAAAGTTTCAAGATCTCTAAGTCTGAAAAATCTGTTTTTCAATCTGTTTGGTAAATAACAAAAATTATTTCTAATTTGTGAAAATGAACATATAAATTTAACAACGTTTTGTGTCAACACTAGTTATAATTTCATAGGCAAATGCCAGAATTTGTAGTTAAGAACAATGTAAACCAAAAGATAGCTGCAATATTATTTTACTTTGAAAACTGCTTACTTGGTCTGCTCTGATCCTTTTGCACATTTTATACCACTGCCAAAGTACGGTGACTAGTTGCTCTTTCCCTGCACATACTGTTAGTATATTTTTAAAGTTTCCCTTTGCAATACATTATCTACCCAGAAAGTGATAAGGAAATACAATTTTCTTCTACCAACCTGCAAACCAAATGCTTCAAGTTAAGTTGCAGTATTATGAGAAAAAAACACAGCTTGCACCTACTCACCTAGTTCTTGGATGTTGGACTGATGAAGGGCATATAAAATTCTAAGTTGCCTCAAAACCTTTAAGCTCTCAGCAATAACCTAAGAAAAGTTTTCTGGCTTTAAGGCAAAAGATATTATTAACCTTTCAGAAAACAAATAATATTACTTTCATTTCCTCTGTAGAAAATAAGTTTAGCCATTGTTATGGGTTTGTGTGGCATGGTTTTCTTTGGTAGTGGTGGAGGGGGCTGCAGAAGTGGCTCCTTTAAGGAGCTGCTAGAAGCTTCCCTGACTCCAAGTCGGACCTGGCTCTGGCCCAGGCCGAGCCCATCAGCGATGGTGGGAGCGCCTCTGGGAGAACAGATTGAAGAAGGGGAAACTGCAGGGAGTGGGGGGATTGGAATGTGAGAGGAACCCCTCTGCAGATCCCGAGGTCAGTGAAGAAGGAGGGGGAGGAGGGGCGCCTGAGGAGGCTGATGGCCCTGCAGCCCGTCAGAAGGCAAGCTGTCCCCCTGCAGCCCAGGGAAGGGAGTGGGGGAGCAGAGGCTCCCGAAGATGGCGGTAACTCCATGGTAAAAACCGCGCTGGAGCGGTGTGTGACGGGAGAGCAGCCCGTGGAGAGGACCCACGCCAGGGAAGTTCAGGAAGAACTGAAGCCCACGGAAAGGACCCACGTTGGAGAAGTTGGTGAAGGCCTGTCTCCCGTGGGAGGGACCCCACGGTGGAGCAGGGGACGAGTGAGGAATCTTCCCCCTGAGGAAAGAAGCGGCAACGACGATGTGTGGCGAGGTGACCCTAACCCCCATGTCCCGTTCCCCTGCGCCGCTGGGGGGAGGATGTAGAAAGCACCAGGAATGGAGCTGAGCCGCGAAGGCGGGAGGGGTGGGGGGAAGGTGTTCTGATGTTTGGTTTCCCTTCCTAATACCCTTGGTTTTGATTTGATTTGTAGTAAATGAAATTGATTTTGTTTCTTCCCCAAGTTGAGCCTGTCTTTTGCCCATGACCATAAGTGGGGAGTGATCCCTCCCAGTCCTTGTCTTGACCCACGAGTCTGCCTTTGGATTGTCTCCTCATCCCACCGTGGCCAGGTGCGGGGGTGGGGGTGAGCGAGTGGCTTCATGGTGCTTTGTTACCGGCTGGGCTGAAACTGAAACCACGACAGCCATTAATAAGACTTTACTGAAAGGAAAAGACATTAAGAGTTGAAATATCTTTGGATTTTAACTGATAGGAGTTTCTCTTGAGAAAAATAGAAAAAAGAAAAATTAAAAAATCCAGTACTTCGTTAATGAATAAAAATCTTATTAATCAATACCAGCCGCCAGGTAGGAGAATTGCAATTAATTTATATTTACAATTATAATAATTGAATATGTAAATTAATTTATCACTTCAATTAACAAAATAGGGTAGTTCACAAACTGGTATTGCATTTACATCTCATTATGTTGAAGATTATATTATTTTAGGAAACTCAGTTTAAGGCAGCAATCATAAAATGTTCAGCAGATTCTAACAACATACATAGAACCAATTTAGTTCCCTTTTTTCAACTGTAGTTGTAATTCAGTTATACTTTTCTTTCAAAAAAAGCAGATATATCTACCATTCATTATAATTTCTTAACAGGTATTCTGATTTTACCCCCAAAACCAGGTAAGACTTGTCAGAGTGTTCACCTTGTGGTTGCAGGAACCTTTGTTACTGTCCATACAATTTTGAACAGCATAGCATTCAGCTGACACGGCACAAATTCAGGAAGGTTTTATTCCAAATATTGCAAAAGTCATCTAGCACAATTTAAGGTGTTTGCATCTATTCATGAATATAGCAAGACCATGGTCGAAGCAGGCCAGCCAATACCATTTCCCCCAATCAAAGATATGACATAGAGTGTTCAGAAACTAACAACGTAAAAGCCAATCTCAAAATAGCTGTTGACTAGAAGTGTACCTTTAGCCAAAATGGATGTGGCCAGGCTTTCCACAAACAAAGTTTACTTTCTTACCCACCCTTCTGAAACAGAGAAGTCTCTCTATTAACAAACCTATTTTGAAGTTTAAATAACAGGGGCACAGAAAGTTCAAAGGGCTTGTCCCAGATTACTTCAGCATTCACTGTTGAATCCAGGAATTAAATCAGAACCTGGCATCAAAGTTTACTTCCATAACTGCAAATCTAGTCTTCTGTTTTTGCTCTTAAGAAGGAAAGATATTTTTCCCTTATCAAACTGTTATCTTCTATGAATGCCTTGTCAACTTTTCCATAGTTTTTTTTTTTTTTTTTCTATATTTTTATTACCTATTCTTTTACATCTAGGAGAAAAGCTGTGACCCTAAGGGCCATTTTGTCTTTAGGAATCACAGATAGAATTGTCTCTCTCTCTCCTCTTGCTGGTGAATATTTTAGCTGTTGCTGAATTTTCTGTTTCTTCTCTTCCAGAAGAGGAGTAGCATATCCTTAGCAAGGCATCCTTGAAATAATGTGAACACATTATTCACAGCTTTAATTTTCTGCAGATAGTAAATGCATCATTTTGGAAATAACCTAACGGCACAGTAAAAATGCTTAATTTTAATGGCTATCTGTAGGTATCTGATTACCCTCTGTAAAGTATAGGGTAAAACACACACAGCACATGACAGTTATAAACCTTCAGTAATTGCTGCAGATGAATTTTCTCTATTTTAAGAATTAGAAATTTTGTTAAATATGGCTTAGGTAAGCCTCAGCAAATTATTTATTGGGCAATAATCCTTAAAACAAATTTACTTTTGCTGGTGGTTGACCAGTTATAGCTGTTTAACAAACCATTCATAATAAAATAAGTACAGGCATAAATGCTGCATAAACATCAACCAAGCCATTTTAAATTAACGTAATCATCTGTTTATAATACTTGGTTTGATACAGTGATTATAGCAGTCCTTTACAAGAAAAGAAAAGAAAACCAGCCAGGGTTGTTTTGTTTAGTTTTATTTTGTATATGTACTTCTTGTAGGTTTGTGGGGAAAATAATGAGATAAGGTCATGCAATGAACTTGTAAGTCATAGATTTGATGGATACATAGTTTTGCCCAAGATAGGTATATGTTACAGCTGTTATTGGCTACTCTTTTGAAAAAATGTCTTTGCAAGAAGGACCTTTTCTTGGCTTCCAAGAGTTAGCTCTTCTCAAATTTCACATGATCACTGTGGACAGTGAGTTCCCAGCAGCTGTGGTGATTCACTTACCTGATACAAATCTTAAAAGGTAGAGTACTACTGTATTAACTATTTTTAGTTGCAGTCTATGAGAAGATCTACTGAATTTTCAATTTGTTAGAAAATGTCAGATGATGAAATAGTGTTCCATGACACCCTTTCAAATCCTGAATTTTAACCATTTTGATGGATATTTTCCATGGCAAACCTCCACCTCAGGTTGAAATTTTCTTTTGAAAAGTTCTGCTATAAATAATTAGTTTGTGGAGCTATTGTCGTTGTTAACTGTTTTTTTCTAAATGACTCTTGAATCTATCACAAAATTGTCTAAAACTTTGTGCTTACTCACACAATTACCTTTTGTGTTCAGGAAAGACTTAACTGGAGCAATGGCCTTCCAGATGAGAGCAGGGTAGAAGGGAGGGAAGAGAGCTTTGACATAAGAAAGGTTGATCTTGACGGAAAGATGGAACAGAATTACAAGTTTTAACATCTCCATCGTTTCATGTTTCTTTGATTTTCTTCAGTCATCACTGTGAGAAGATTCACTGGGGAAGATAGGCAGGTATCATTCATCCATTTTTACAAACAGGAGAACTAAGAGATTACAAAAGTGTATTTGATTTTAAGAAGAAACAAACAAAACCCAAACCAAAAAAATCCACAGACTTGTAATATGATGCCTTCTGAATGAAGCTCAAGTTACATGTTCTTTTCTGCAAAGAGCAGCTCATAATTTCTCAGGGACAAGGTGCTCTGGCATTCAACAAATCCTTTTGCTTGTGACAAGGACAAGGTGCTCTTAACAGTATTTGTTGTATGTCAAGAACTGCTGACTACATCAGTCAGGGTCAGATGGAAAATAGTAATCCAGTCAGTCTTCCATGGTATATAGAAGATACTAATTTTGTAATGGTGAGCTGCCAAAATATGTATTTGTTTCCTCTGGTGCTTTAGTTTTCCCTAAGTCTTCCCAATACATGTTTAGTAAAGTAATTGTTCTATAGGTACTGAAGCTCATTTAATGCATAAGACTGTAATGCAGAGAGGAGACAAAAAGACTGTTTAAAGTCTTATGGCTTTCAAACTGAATAAAAATAAATAGTAATAAGCTCTTCAGCCATTTAGGTAAAAAAAAGAATGAACATGGCATTATGAAATAACAAAGATAATCTAGGTATTATTAAAAAATAAAATTGAACAGCGTTGTCACCTTTGAGGATACAAGCACTGAGGATAATGTGAAAAAAATGCAGGGAAAAAAACCACTGATGGTTACATGTGAAGTAGAATGAAAAGAATGCCATGGGCTCAAATTAGATTAAATGGACAATATCTTGTCAGGATTTTGAAAGAGCTGGTACTTGAATATTCAGGTTATTCTGAGCTTGATAACAAGAGTGACTTTAGAACATTTTTTTCAGAAAGAATTACAGATGTAAATGGACACATGCAAACATTTTACCCATCCAAATGCTTTACCAATGGCAAATCATATTGCTGTAACACAGTACCTTTTTTTACAATGACTGGTTTTCTAGATTAAGTTAACACAAAGACATTAATCCTGAACCTAGACTTCAGGATATTTGATATGGAGGCACACAGAATTTACTAGTTCATCTTGAAAAGAGTAGCTGACTAACTAGGAGGAAATTTTTGTTCATGCATTCACTGACTAGAGGTGAAGATTCAAAGAGGTTTTGAAAGAGTGTTTAGAGTGATAAAGGCTTGTGATTAATCTTGTGTTGGAAAGAGGTTCCTCAAAGATCACTTTAGAGTAAACCATGTTTAATTTTTTTACCTAACGCAATAGCTAGGAGCGTGTTGGTGAAATTTGCTAATGGTGCACAATTGGGAAGGCATCAACAGGTAATATGATCTGGGTAACTGTGAGGGAAGAAGAAGTCTGCTTTGTGAAGGTAAACAAGTTTGGCTTCTGTAGCTTAATAAAATGGAGGCTGAAAGAGAATATCTTCATTTTCTGTGATGACAGTGAACCGGGAAACTTTGGTGGTGGAATGCATGAGTTCAGATGGAGGCAGGTCAGACTTCCCCTTGTTATTGCTGATTTGTAAAGATGTTGGGAAGCTGGGAGCAAAAATAGGAAATTATCAAATAAATTAACAGAGATTTTGCTTTTTGCTGACCCCCCCAACACTCATGTTCTTGTCTGTTCTAAGAAGTATTGCATAGTCTTGTCTTGTTTGTTTTTACGAGTTATGCTGAAATTCAAAAGAGCTTCACAATACCTTTAGCATTGTCTCAAACGTCATAGATGATGTTAGTTCAGGCTGTGCAAGCTTAGGAAGGAACAGAAATTGGGGTTTCCATTTACATGCCCATTTATGAATCAGCATATATTATTAAATTGCAGGAATCACTTGTCACTTGATTAATGTTAGGTCAATTATTAAGATGACTTGCACCTTCTGGCATATGTCAGATGAAATCTCTGGTCCTATGATTCTGTTCCTGTTAGTTGTACTACTGGTTGCAGCATACTGCTGTTACCAGCTTCCAAAAGACATTCTTGCCCCAGTTTTTTGCATCACATGTTTTCAGTTTCAAAATAACTTACTATTTTTCTTTCTACAGCTTGCATTTACAGTAAAAATAGGTGCAAATACAGACTACAAGTTAAAAAGTACATAATCACAGATCTAGCTTTACTTCAGTTTCATGGGTTTTTCTCACATCCTTACATACATATTTAAATACTTTCTGCATCGGAATTCTTTAGAATGATTGTCTAGAAATGCTTATATCATTGTGCAGTATCAAGAGCAATGTTTTAGCAAGTGTGTTCATCTGGGAGTTAAGTGCCCTTTGCACTATATATTTTTACAAAAGAATACTTCAGGAAAAAATATACTTTGATGGCAGAAAAGGGGGTCTGACTTTCGCTATTGGCTGAAGTGAAATGTATTAGAACTTGACAAAGTTAACCTGGCATCTCTATCACGAAAATTAATAGAAACATTTTCACTTCAATACCAAGTGGCACTTGAAAGACTTGACTCACGTAAAGACTTAAAACAACAAGGCAGCATTAAGTGAATTTATCCAAATGGCAGTGTGAATAGTCAGATCATAGAATCATTTAGGTTGGAAAAGACCTTTAAGATCATCGAGTCCAACCATCAACCACGCCCACTAAACGATGTCCTGAAGTGCCTTGTCTACGCGCTTTTTGAATACCACCAGGGGTGGTGACTCCACCACTTCCCTGGGCAGCCTGTTCCAATGCCTGACAACACTTTCAGTAAGGAAATTTGTCCTAATATCCAATCTAAACCTCCCCTGGCACAACTTGAGGCCATTTCCTCTCGTCCTATCACCAGCCACCTGACAGAAGAGACCAGCACCCTCCTCAGTACAAGCTCCTTTCAGGTAGTTGTAGAGAGTGATAAGGTCTCCCCTCAGTCTCCTTTTCTCTAGACCAAATAACCCCAGTTCCCTCAGCTGCTCCTCATCAGACTTGTGCTCCAGCCCCCTCTCTTACAGATCTGTCTTACAGATCTACCTTGTTAAAATGATTTGCTGAAGCACCCTAAGGACTTACTGTATTCACTGCTTTCTTATGTTTACCCAAAATCTTGTTCAATGTTTTCACATTGGCTTAAAGAAATGCTCATGGTCATACTGTGTATTGTTTTCTTCCTAGAAAGCTGTCCAGAGGGGAAACATGATTCCTCTTTGGCTTCTATCTTGAGTAATCATTTGTGTCTCTAATAAAGTTATGTAATATGAGGAGATTAAAAAAAGTCTGCTCTTATCAGCTTTGCAATGTTTTCTGTGCATGTGTTTATTTTAAAGCAAGTAATTATGTCTTTGTATGAATATAGTCTGTGAGTATATTATTAGGAAAAACCCTGGAATGTTGTAGAATTGAATGTCTAAATCTTATGGTTAATTTCATTTAATTCATTTGTTTATATGAATTAGCTGAGTTTTTAGCCAGTCTCCTAAGATTTTATCTGGGATCTTGCAATAATTTTCACAGTGAGAAAAATGGCCAAAGCAAGGAGGAGTTGACCATGCCCACTGGAACTGGAAAGGATTCTTGTAGCGAACGATTCTGTATCCCATTTCATTTACTTCCACCACTAGTTTAGAGGCATCTGTAAGGAAGTCAACAGAGTTTTGCTAATGTAAGCTAGAGCACAACTGGTAGCAGTTAGTTTTTCTAGCTGTTAGCACTGTGTGTAGAGTGCAGAGTACAGTATACTGTTTTGTGTCACTGTCAGATAAGTTGTCCATGAAGCATACAGAAATCCTGAAGCAGGGCATGATCTCTAGCAGAGCCATCTCTAGTGCAACAAGCGAGGAGACTCCCACCCATTCTTTTTTTGACCCCATTTTCTTACTCTTAACAAGCTGAACTTCTTGGCAGAGCGTGCTTCCCTCCTCCCTTGGGTCCAAGGAAGGAAAACTTTAGTTCAACATCTTTATAATAATCTTTGAAGTTAAAAAAGAAACTGTTGCAGTAATTAATATATTGTCTTCACTTTTTTTAAAAAAAGATATGCTTAATTTATTTCAATATTGACTTACTATAATTTATGTTTTATTTATAAATTTATGTTGATACAGTATATATAAAATTTGTTACGTACTACATTTTAAGCCAAAGGAGATGCCATGAAAATATGTTACCAAAAGATGAAATTTAAAGTTGAATTTCCTAAATTAATACTATAGTTCTTCTGATACTAACGAATATACTCTGTTACTTACATGGAAGTTTTGGAAATCTTCTAGCCTACCTACCCTGTTGATGCAAAGTTGCCAAAATCTCATGCTCCTTCTAAAACTGCAAGATGGGAAGATAGTGCAAACATCTGAGCTAGCCCTGTGTTATGTCTGGAAACAGAATGGCCACGTTCAGACAGTACTTGACCTAATACAATAAATGCTACCTAGAGAGACTATGAAGAGGCTTATAATAAAGAAGTGGAATTATGGGTATATTGAATTAGGTCAGTAAAAGCTCACGGGCACTTACAAGTATGATCCAAAGTGTTAACAAATCCATATGCATATGTGTAAGTGCATATTCAGTCCTAAATAAAAAGGAGTCAGTATTAATACTAAAAGTATGTTGTTTATAAAGTTCTAAGAGCAATCCTGCTGGCACTACAAGCAATGAGTTTTTTCATTGAATCAAGTACAATCGTGTTGAGAAACTTTACAGAAAAATTGCATAGTAGTTAACTTACATGCTCAACATTAACAGACTATCAAATTTAAGAGTGTGGGGGAAGCCCAGTGGGAAAACAGAACAAGATTAAATTCCTTGTGGTGTGGAACTGGATGAATGCAAATAATTTAGAAGAAATATTGATATTTCAAGAGGAAAAAAATAAAGAAGATGTCCTAAGTTATTAATGTAAGTAATTTATAATGGCTATACTCTGGACATGCTTCAAACACTAATAAAAGACTAAAGTTGTATAAATATAGCAGAAGTCTTCCTTGACTGAGTTCCAGTGGCAACCACCCAGAGGGAATATTTGATGAAATGATAAAGGAGTTACACAGTTTGAGTTTTGTAATGTTTTATTAAATATGGGTAATTCAGAGTCCTGTATGTTAGCATGCAAGATTAATTATGCAATGGCAACTGGACAAAAAAAAAAGAAAAAAAGCAATTTTTCTGTGAGATCAGTCTTTGCAGAAAATTACAATGAACAATTACTGTAATGCAGATTTCTTGCAAATTTCTCACAGCAGGGAGTTAGTTTCTGAAAGGATACCAAAGTGGATAATGGAATCAAGACTATGGAGAAGGAACTGCATTGTATATTTTTACAGTTATCCTTTTTATTTTGTTTTTTTTTTCTAGCACCTAACTAAATATAGACAGGTTTAGCTTGCGACAAACTTATTCCCTACAGTGACGGCTCTAGCTGATCACAATATTCCATTTTCTTTCTTGAAGAGAAATTTGTCATCTATCTGAGGCAAGAACTCTTAACATGAGAGAAATCCTGCCATAGAAATTTCCTTTCTGTATTTCTGTTTGACATCTAACGTCCTCATTGTAGATAACTGTGAAATCCACCCATCCTCCACTGCAGTTAATATATCCCTCTTCCATCCACTAAAAGTTTTCCCTGACGTTAATGATTGTTTCAGCTTGTGTTCATTTGCCTGATGGTGAACAGAGATATATCTCCATTACTGTTATTTTTTCAGAGTAATTAAATTGTTGTCAAGGTTTAACCCCAGCCAGCAACTAAGTACCATGCAGCCGCTCACTCACTCTCACCTCACCCAGTGGGATGGGGGAGAGAATTGGGGAAAAAAAAAAGTAGAACTCGTGGGTTGAGATAAGAACAGTTTAATAGAACAGAAAAGAAGAAAATAATAATGATAAAAATAACAATAATAAAATAATAAGAAAAGAATTGGAATATACAAAACAAGTGATGCACAATGCAACTGTTCACCACTTGCTGACCGATGTCCTGTTAGTCCCTGAGCAGTGATCCATCCTCCCCAGGCCAACTCCCCCCAGTTTATATACTGGGCATGACATCACATGGTATGGAATACCCCTTTGGCCAGTTTGGGTCAGCTGTCCTGGCTGTGTCCCCTCCCAACCTCTTGTGCCCCTCCAGCCTTCTTGCTGGCTGGGCAGGAGAAGCTGAAAAATCCTTGACTGAGTCTAAACACTACTTAGCAACAACTGAAAACATCACTGTGTTATCAACATTCTTCTCATACTGAATGCAAAACATTACACTACACCAGCTACTAGGAAGAAAATTATCCCAGTTGAAACCAGGACAACTGTCCACCTTGGAAGGGAAAATGACACCAAATAGGTGTCTTCGCTATAAATCATCCCCATGCAGTCAAAAGAGCAGGAACATGCTCTTAAAATTTGGTGGGGTGGAGGGGGGGAATAGGGAGGAAGAGCCCTTCAATTTACCTGTGATTTACAGTAAAACCCTATTCTATTTATAGGATCACATACTGGAAGTTAGAAGGGGTTAGGAATATTTTTTTGTTTGCTTTCCTGTAAATGCCATTGCCTCTGCCACCCAATATACTAAAGAAAAGTACTAAAAACTGCTTGTATCTTTCCTAGTGTTTCTTCAAATTCTGTCAAAAAGTCTAGGACTGGTTTTGCTATTAACACATCCCTAAAAATTTGTGGGTTGGTGTTTTATTTTCTTGAAGAGCAAGTTTTCAATGAGATTAACTATCAGGAACCTCTAAAGAGTTTTTGAAAGATCTTGTTATGAGGGCAGAATTTCGTTCACTTGTGATCCCTGATTGTCTCACTCATATTTTGCTTTTCTAGCTCAGATTTCTCAGGAAGGTGACTATAGGTGGTGAACAGAAGTTGGCTTCCCTCCCCCTATATCGTACAGTAATTTTGGTGTGCATATTTATGTGCATAAAAAATAAACCAAAATATATATTATACTAATATACACTTCTCTATTTTCTTGCTATATACACATAGGTATAAAAAGAAAGAAGATCTAGGGTTATTCACTTTTATGACACTGTTGTCTGTAATTGCTTATCTTGGTTCTCTGCCATGGTTTAATTGCATTATTGGTTTAACATCCCAAAAGAGAATATTCCCTAGTTGCTTGACATCAAATTTGTGTTTGCATAACATACTAATTTAAGTTACTGTTTAAGCACATAATGAGCTCTGCATGTTTTAAGATAAAAAAATATAACAATATGCCTGTTTTGAATACTTTGCATAAGAAAGGAGGGTATGTACTTTGAGTTAGTTTCCACAAGGTATACAGAGTATAAGACATATTAAAATGACTCTTTTGGTCTATATGAAAAAGCCACTGTTTTCTTGAAAGTGCAGTAACCTCAAGCACATCTACAAAACTTTTAAAGGTCTCTTGTAGAATATAGGCATGAAGAGATTGTATTTATGTTGCATCTTCAAAGTTATCTTTGCTACAGAGACAATTGCAAATGGGTGAGTTGTTTTATTTCTAAATTGAAAGAGTAATTTTAGCTCCTTTTATGTATTGAAACAACTGGAGACAATAATAAATAAAAATAGCAGTGGCTAACACCCATAGCTTTGTGCTGCCCAGCAAGGCCTGATTGGAAGAGAAATCGTGAGGGCTGTGAGGTCTGCTCTCTGCAAAAAATAGAGGAGTTTGGAGCTGTTTGGTAAACTGGGTGAAGAAGATGTGCAGCAGAACTGCTTAGGTGCAGAATATTCTGGAGAAATAGACTCAAAAGTACAAATGAGGGAACTGCCTGCTTTTCATAATTGTATATCTAGGGAAACTGCATTTATGTGTATGGTTTTTGCATGAGGTACTTTACCAGTTTCCCCTATTAGAACAATCCTCCTAGATGCCAAATACTACTAATCATTATGGACGAAGGAAAAGTCATGTGCAAAGGGTAAGTTAAAAAGGGCATTGGCAGTGGCTGCCTTTTACTGCCCACTTTGCCATGCTAGCGGTGTGTTACGGGTTTGTGTGGCGCAGTTCTCTTTGGTAGTGGGGGAAGGGGCTGCAGAGGTGGCTCATTTCAGAAGTTGCTAGAAGCTCCCCCGGCTCC
>VYZV01016337.1:0-14887 GCA_013401275.1 Pandion haliaetus
AATTGAGTAACCCCAATCCATCTGGTAAATATGATGAAAGTTTTGAAAATTGATTATTTAAGGTTGTGAAGAATGTGTTACCTGGGTCCCCCCATGCCCAGTCATGTTGTGTGTGTGTGTGTGTCCCCCAGCCAGAAAAAAAACCCCTTCATCTTAGCATTAGAACTATTTTAACCAAATGTCATGTTATACAGATTTAAAAATTACATATATTGGATGTTTAAAAGAAAAAAAACCCCAATCCTTATTGACAAAACCTATAGCCTAGTTACCTGTTTTATTTTTAATACTGGAGCTGCGTGGACAGTTATTTAACCTCTCAACCTTCCTCCTAATTTTGGGAAACTCGCTAATAGTGTCTTGTGGAACAAAGCTGTTTTGAAGCTTTGAACAAAGGGATCCAAGTCTAATGACTGAAAGAACATTTAGGAGCTACTGTCTCATCTCCTTTATTACAGATGGTAAACTCTTGTTCCATTCATTTTAACGTTCAAGTATACTCACTAGTACTATACTGTAGTTGTACAAGGCAAATGCAGACAGATTACCGGATCTAAAAATCGCTATTAACACTGTGTCAAAGCAATTGCTGGCCTAAAAAGTCTGTATCTTCTGTATGTTATGATGCCTTAAGGAATATTTTATGCTTTTCTTCAGTGAGACTGGGTCTGTAATATTGCCCCATTTATTCATCCAAATCTAAAATGAAAGAACTTCTGTAGTGTCATTATAATGCATTCAAAGTTAATGGATCTCCTGTGTTTTCTCTTTCTGGAACAACTTAATGTCTTATGACTCAGTGGGTTTGTCATATGGCCCAAGTCAACTTTTTACATTCAGTATTTTTTTTAAGACTACTAGATAAGCTTTTAAAAATTAGTAACTCTCTGCAGAAAGCTGCATGCAAATTACCTTACTATAGCTCTTTGGTCAAAGAGACTGGTGTGTGTCCTAACAACAGTGGTCATCAGAGTTAACGGAGTACTTGTAGATGGTGTTTTTCTTTTCAGATCTGGTTAACTTAGGAGAAGCAACACCGGTTCTTTTTTCCTTCTGCTTATAAATGGAAATGCAGATGAGCAGGTGAAGTAGTGAATTTCCTGAATCCTCAGAGTTGCAATATTTTTCGTAGTACTATTTGAGCAAAATGAGTCACTTCTGGAAGCAGAGCAGATAGAAGCATAAACTCTGAATTGAAAGGGAGTAACTGAAGATCTGTGTTTATATTCTGTATGACTATGGACATTCAATATATTTTCAAACGCATTGTTATTGAGTACTAGCAAAATGCCTTTTTTTTTTTCAGAAGGAAAAAGAAAAAAAGAAAGAAGAGAAAAAGAGAGAGAGAGAATCAGAAAAAACATCAAAACAATTAGCAGTTGAAAAGGTAAGAAGAGTTTATTTTTTCCAGTTATTTAAAAATTATGGTATTTATATGTGCAAATATTTGGAAAAAAAATTGTGTGTGTGTGTCTGTGTATATATATGTATACACATGTGTGTGTATGTATGAATAGTAATCCAGATAATCCACATGAATGGTTTACTTGTGCTGTTGCTTGCATACAGAGGTTGGTTGACCATACAATGAGGAATGTGTTTGGGGGAAGAGGGAAGTGAGTTAAGATTTGTTAAGATTTAAGCTCAGATAATTAAGGGGTTTAAGGTGTACCATTGCTATTCTTGCACAGAAAATTTTCAACTTTATTGAGCACTGTATGGTCACTTAATACTGTCTTTCATAAATGAATCCATTTTAAACCTAAGTGTAGAATTTGTAGAATTGAATTAATAACTCTAGTCTAGCTAACTTGGAAATATTCAACTAGATTATATCACAAAACATGACAGACGAACCAGTGAAGGTGCTTCCTTACACAGCCGGATTAAAGCACAATGAGCAGCCTTAGCAACATAGGTACAATTAAATCATGTACACTTCTGTATAGAGTTAATATCAAACAAAAATTGAATGGGTAATTTAAGTATTAAATGCAATAATTCCTTCTAAGACAGATGTCCTCTCTCAGATGATGTGAATCCATTAGTATGCTCTGATCTGCAGTGTACTCCGCAGAATACATTGGAGTCTCCATCTGTCAGTTTATTCCCCAATAGTGCTGTGTTACAATTATGAAAAATGTTGTGTATTCATACATTATGATTGCAGATGTATTTCTAGTTCAGTTTTCAAATAGAAGTTGTTTATTTTGCATAAGAAAACAAGATACAAAAATATGTGCACACATGGAGGGGGAAAAAAGCCCCTCCCCAAAACAAATATCTTTCTTCTGAAATTGGAAAGCAGGTTTGGAATAAGTTAGCGCAGAAGCAAACTTCATTATGACAATTTGTGTAGCTTCACTGAGCTAGTGGAAAAGGATATCGTTATTCATATGGTAGGAGGTTAAAGCATATTTATGGATGATAATTAAAATATTGTAATTGTTGATGATTGAAGTTTTACAAGGGCATGCAGTCAAATTAAATGTTTTATTCTGGTCCTTAGAATAACGTACTTTAGTTATAAAGGCCAAAAACATTGCTGTGGTTTGGAAGTCTTGACTTTCTAAAGCCCAAAGGTCTAGTTTTGGTCTGGAGGAGAGAGGGTTTCCCTTTGCAAGGATGCCTGAACCTTGACACATGGCTAGGAATACTTGGTTAGGTGAGGAGAAAAGATGACAGTGCATAGTTACAGCTGAGGGACTACCCTAATACTTGAAATAAAAACCAATTCAAATGCCTCTGATTAGATTTACATTTGAAATGTCATTAGATTACCAGTTACTGATTAAGCAAGTAAAAAGAAGTATTTTGATTTTAAATGCTTGTACTACAAAATGTGGAATTTGGTAAATGTATCTGCATTAAATAATAGTGCTGTTGTAACAGCTGCAAAATGTTTGTAATACTGCAGCATATTTTATTTCATTATTAATGTGTCAGCACTGATTGCTCAAATGGAACTCATCTATGTGTCATCTTTTTAATTTAAGAGATTCTTTAAGCTCAGGCTTTTCAAGGCTTTTAAAGATCTTTCAAAATGAACTATTTTTAGACACAGCCTGTAAACTTTACGTATTTTAAAATTGCAGTCACTTTCTAGAATCCAAAGGAAAGAGACCTGTATCAAATGCTTGCCTTTCCATTGGAAAGTGCTGGTGAGATAGAGGACCAAAAGTTTTTATTTTTATGTATGTAATAAAACATAGCTGCTTTTGTGGTGTGATTCTGCTTCAGGGAGCTGATAAACATTAATATTCTTCGTAGTTTGACTAGTAATGATATACTTCACATCCGGTTAGAGACTGTCTGTAGGATATTTTAAATATTGTATGTTGAATCAGTAGAGGAATGCTGGCATCTTCACCGTAGTATCATGGTTTAAGCAACCACATCAAGCGGTAGATGGCTGTTTTTCCCTGTTCTCAACTTTCTGGAGAAGGAAACAGAATATAAGAATTCTTTGGAGACTTCATATATGAAGTCACTGGTCGCCTTTATTGCAGGCATGGTATATCCAGTCTAGACATTCCGGGCATGGGAAGCTAATGAATTAAAAATACGTGACCAAGCTATTGGCAGTTCTGGCACAATTTTGAGACTTCTGTTGATTAAGGGAATTCAAGCAGTGTTTTAGACATCCTGGAGAGTAGATGGAGTCAGTAAAGGTGGAAAAAATGACAGGCTTTAAATTAGTAAAAAGCTGAAAATGAAGCTATAGGGAACTTCAGATGTCTTTACAAGTGTCATGTACTCCTACAAGTCTTAGGTTCCTTGTGTTGTCATTTTTATATCTTATATTGAGTTGAAGTTTCTTAGCTGTTAAAACAAGAATATGCGTCCTAAAAAAGTGAAATGTTTATATTCAGTTCTCATGTTCTGATCTCTGCTTCACAGAACTGACTAATCTGTTCCTACATCTGTGTAAGAGCCTTTCTCCAAGTGACTGATCTTTAGCCTTTACCAAGCTGAATGTTTAGCATGATTTCTGTTGCATTTTCAAATATTGCTGAAAACTTGTAGCATTGATTTAGTAAACCGCGTTATTCCAATATTGCATTAATGAGTGTATTGGGTTTCTGTGGCAAGGTTTTGGGGGGGTGGGGGTGTTGCTGCTGCTAGAAGCTTCCCGTTTGTCTGACAGAGCCAATACCAGCCAGCTCTAATGCGGACCTGCCGGTGGCCAAGGCCGAGCCCATCAGCGATAGTGGTAGCACCTCTGTGATAACATATTTAAGAAGGGAAAAAAAGTTGTGGGGCTCAGTAACAGCAGCTGGAGAGAGGAGTGAGGACATGCAAGAGAAACAGCCCTGCAGACCCCCAGGTGAGTGCAGAAGGAGGGGGAGGAGGTGCTCCAGGCGCCGGAGCAGAGATTCCCCTGCAGCCCCTGGGGAAGACCACGGTGAGGCAGGCTGTCCACCTGCAGCCCATGGAGGACCNGCCCACAGAGTAGTCTTTTTCTGGCAGGACATGTGACCCCGCAGGGGACCCACGCTGGAGCAGTTTGCTCCTGAAGGACTGCAGGCTGTGGAAGGGACCCACGCTGGAGCAGTTCGTGAAGGACTGTCTCCCGTGGGAGGGACCCCATGCTGGAGAAGGGGATGAGTGTGTTGAGTCCTGCCCCTGAAGAGGAGGAAGTGGCAGAAACAACGTGTGATGAACTGACCGTATGTAACCCCCTTTCCCTGTCCCCCTGCACCGCTGGGAGGGGTAGGCAGAGAACCTGGGAGTGAAGTTGTGCCTGTGAAGAAGGGAGAGGTGGAAGGAAGGTGTTTTGAGATCTGATTTTACTTCTCGTTACCCTACTCTGGCTGATTGGCAATAAATTAAGTTCATTTTTCCCCAAGCTGAGTCTGTTTTGCCCGTGACAGTCATTGGTTAAGTGATCTCTCCCTGTCCTTATCTCGACCCGGGAGCCCTTTGTTCTATTTTCTCTCTCCTGTCCAGCTGAAGGGGGGAGTGATAGACTGGCTTTGGTGGGCACCTGGCACCCAGCCAGGGCCAACCCACCACAATGTGTCAGGTAATTATGGCATAAAAGATACTTTGTTGATTAGCATGCTTTGATAAGTAAAAAGAACAGAAAATCACCTTTTACTGGTTTAACAATAGTGGGCTTTCTTACTGAAATTGCTTTTCAGTAAGAATCATCATGTCCTTAAAGCGGGTTTCATGGGAAACACTTTTTGTGAATGGTCAAGTTGGAGACTGATTTCAGATGTAGAGCAGGATTTCCTCAAGATCAGTGAGGTCTACTGCAGAACAGTGAGTCGCAAGGATACTTTTTTAACTCTGTTTTTCTGGGCTGTTCCACTTTCTGTGACAAAATTACTGGTTAATATAACAAGGATTTTACTACGGCAGCTACAGACTTAGTCTAGTTTGGTGATTAGTTTTTTATTGAAAGTAGTCAACAGTGTGATGTACCACATCAGATCTGCAGTATTCTTCAATAAAATAAAATAAAAGTGACATTGCGAAACTACTGGCAAGCTGTAATGTTTTTTTCAGTCTAATTGAAAGAATTTGAGAAACTTGGATAACCTACCCAGGGTCCTCCCTCCCCCTCTCCCCGTGCCATTTCCACAATTACAGACCTCAAGTTTCCTCAGTGCTCATGCTTAAAATAACCTTATCCTTACAGTTACTTTGGAAAAAAAAAAAAAAAAAAAAAAATCAAATTGCAGGAAAACTGCTGGAGTTCTTCATGGCGTGGAAACTGGGGCCAGGTTACGTGGAGCTAAGATGTCCAGTCAAAGTCCAGCTTGTTTGCAAGCAACAGAAACGCCAATTTTAGCAATATAAAATGTGTTGAATTGCAAGAATAAATAATCAAGCTGTGATTGCATGCTTCTTAATCATTCTTATGGGCCATAGCAAGAATAATAGCACAAGGCAGACTGTCATGCAATGAAAGCAATTTTTAGATGTTCTGTATACCCAATTAAGACTAAGAGAATTTAAATTGGCTAAAAAAAAATAAATCTTGATACTTTAAGAGCCCATTTAAGTAGTGGGGAGGGAAGAAGGTCAGTAGTATGACCTCCAATCTTACCTGTTTTGTTGATGGTAACACATAAGAATTTTCACTTTGTAGGTGAGAAGAACCAGCTAGGCTATTAATAGCTGTTTTTTAATTTTCATCATCCTGCCCACCCTTTCATCAGCTGCTGACAAGCTTTCCCTTCTTATTAACTTCTCATTTGCAGAGCTGAAGTCGGTGAAATTTCTCAAATCAGCCATGATTTTCTCTCTTTTTTTTTTTTTTCTTTTTCTTTCTTTTCTGCCTAAACTGGCTGAACACGTTCTCCATTCGGGAACAGCGTAAAACGCTGAACTCCTTTTTATTTCTAGTATGTCTGCCGAGTAGGATTTTTGTTCATCCTTCGGTAATTGAATGTGCTCAATTTACAGTCATTTGGTGACTTTAGAAAGAGTACGTAGCCTACTTACTCTACTGGTGTGTGAGGCGGTTACCGAAGCCTCATAGTAGTTTTCTGAATTAAAATTTAAACTGTGCGACCGTTTTATGTAGAGTTTCTGCTCGTAGCACAGAGGAGCACTTTAGGTCAGCTCCGTGCTGCTGCTTCATGCAGCGTGTTGGAACAGGGTCTATGTCCACTCCATCCACCTTGTACCTGTTTTCCACTGAAAGAAAGCACAGAAGGGAAGGAGATGGGGTGTACAGTCCAGTCATCTGGGCTGGGGGATCAGGACTAGAAGGGAAATGGCCGGTGTGTGAGCTGTGGAGTTTGGGTGCCCCAAGGATAAACGAGGCCATTAGAGCTGCAAAGAATGGAGTGGGGGAGACTGTGTTTGCAGGCAATCAAATGGTATGCTCTCTACGGAATGGACAGGAAAGTTTTCATGCATTTGGCAAGACTGCTAATAAAAGTGGGTTGCATTAAGTACTTCATTTAATAAAGTACTTCCATTGCACAATATTTGATTTAGAATGGAGAACTCGGATTGAGTTGTATGAATGAGACTTCTTGAATTTCAGAGCAACTAGGACAATTCTGGTTTGTTTTTTTCCCAAAGCATACCTTTTTTATGTCCCTCTGCAGTACAAATTCAGATAAAAAAAGGCATAATTAGGTGTGACCTATTGAGGCTTTGGCATGCTCCAAAAGTAAAGGGGGAGAGAATTCATACGCCTAAAATTTTCAGATTTTTGTAGGGTTCAACTTTTTATATAGTTCTAATTTTTAAATAAAGAAAATCTTGACATGCTTCAGTGCTAGCAATCCAGGATTAATTGAGAAGTGTTTTGGAAAACTGTCCCTGGAAAACTTGACAAGTATTTCTGATACACAAAATGATAAAGTTCAGCTAAGTCGACAGCACTGAATGCTTTGACAGTGCTTGGATTTAGCACTGTGTAGCTTTCTATGTTGTTTATTTTAGAGGTTTTGCATCAGCTGAAGACTTTCATGAAAGCATTGTGATGGTTTTACTGTAAAATACTGCATATTGGAGGCTGTAGTTATTGTGAAACTGTATCTAATTTATTGAAAGTGAGCCCTTTTAAGACATTGGGATGGTGAAGTTAAATGGTGAGGATGTAAAGAACTACCTGTTTTTTCTTCACAAACTACTTGTGCTTTTGCAAACTAATATTGACATTCAAAGTTAAGACTTTTTTCATTCTGCTGAACATACCATGATGATGAATGTTTCTGAAGGATTGCAGCAGTTAAACTTGATTAACTGAAGTACTATTTGACACTGTAAGTTTAGTTTGTTTTATTATATTGCATTTTGAGTTTGAAATTGGCTCTTTTTTGTGTGTAGAGTTGATTTAAGTGACAGGAATGGGTCAGTTAGAGGTTATCTTCCAATGGTAGTATATCAAATGCTGTTCTTTTCCGCAAAGTGGAGACTAAATTGCCAGCTTAAACTCAGCAATAAAAGGGAACTGCTGCCTCTCTCCTGGTGCCAACCAGCACCAGATAGCCTGCATTACGGAGGTACTGACGTTAAGTTTATTTGCATTTAAAAAGTGCTAGAGAACCCCTCAAATAAAAGTGAGGGCAAATCATATTAACAGCTTTCTCCCTTCATATAGGGAAAACAATGTGTCAAATACTTATTTAACCACGTAAGAAGAACTTGGTGTAGCCTATTAGGGCGGTGGTTTTGTTTGTTTGTTTTGCCCCAAAGACAGCTAAAACTCCCACAAAAACCAACCTGTCTGAGCAAGTGAGACAAGAGGAACTATTAGTTCCAATTAGTTCTATGGGGATGTTTTTTACTTACCCAAAGTATTCCAAATTATCACCCTAATCATTTTGTACAAGGAGAAATGAGTTGGAGCAAATAGTGTTCTTCGCCTCTTTAAAACTGAACAGCATTGTGAGAATGCATGGAAGAATGAAAGCCCGCAACATTTTTGGTGTCCGCTTAAACACCAGTTTGGTGGAAGTGATATATTTAGGTGTTTCCTTTTAAGTTGTAGGAGTAAGTTGACTCCCAAATATTGACCTGATTGATAATTTAGATATAGAATTGCATTATATGTTTCCCCAGATTTCTGAACATTGTTAGTCTTTCTGAGTGATTTCATTTTTAAATGTTTTTTCTTTATATTTTTATACAAAATGTAATATAAATTTAAGTTATAATATATAAGCAATCAAGTGTTTATCACAGGAACAGCAAAATAGAAACCTGTTTTGCCCGCTGGCTGAATACAGTGTTATTTATACCTTAGTCCTCGTTTTCACAAATTCAGACTAAGTAGATACGAGTTAATGCTCAGTATTTAGGAGTATGTGGTAAGATGTAGGACCCCCTGTTTCCCTGCCTCCTACCCCCACAGAGGGTGAAGGGTTCTATGGCTTCTTGTTCTCTCAGTCTGCATGTTATGGACCTGTCCCAGCCTGGTTTCACATTTCTAATCATACCTTTTCAGTCTTATGGAAGAGATCAGATTATTTTGGGTTCTTTGGTTGCTTCTAATGCTAATCTGAAGAAAGGTAAATCAAATTAGATTCTTCCCAAAACTGTGCGATTCATTCCTTTTGCAGGCAACAAAGGACTCCTTATGTTTGAGGACTGCCTTGAAAAATAGTCTTACTTAATGGAATTAATCTGTCATGGCTCTTATTACGTATTGGGAGTTGTAGACAAAGAAATTAAGAAATAGATATTGCAGGTAGAAGCAACTGAAAGAAAACCCTTTTGTTGTCAGATGGGAAGAAGGGTATTTGTCTTTTTAGTAAAGTTGGAAAAGGAGTCAACCTACGGGAAGGGTATCACGTATTTTTTCTTCAGCCCAGTGTGTGTTCTTTGTATCAGCTTGATCCTCTTAACTCTGGTTTGCAGCAGAACAGTATTTTAATGTTTGGGGTTTTTTTTAATCCTATAGAAATGGAATCTTAAAACTATGAGAACAAGCTTGGGTTTGGGCTGCCTTGGTGAAATTGGCCTTTGTTTAACTTGCCAAGCTATTTTTAACAAAAAGGTATTGTTAAGTGTGCTTAGTTTTAATTGATCCTCAGTTATATTTTTGTTCCATGCAGGGTCAAAATCTAAAACTTCCCTGGGTTTTCAGTTGATAATATGTATTAACAGATGGGATTTTCAGGTTTCTCCTGCTTGCTTGTGATAAGCTTCACCCTTTTTCCTGGTGACTTTGAGACAATTAGGAAGACAACATCTACATATACTTATGTGTATGTTGGACGAAAAAAAGTGGGCACATTTAAATAAGTGTGAACTAAATCAGCCTTATTCATGGATGGATGCTATCTTTAGATAAAAACATCTATATGACCAAGACTTACTCATTCTGAGACATTTGAAACCACAGCATGCATGATTGAAAGTGCAAATATACAATCTCATGTAAAGAGGTTTATAAAAATTATAGTACTAGTTAGGAGATTGTGTACAATCAGTCAAATGTGCAAGAACAGAAAGCATGACATTTTTACAGAAGTGGTACTGATACACAGAACTGAATGTAAAGAAGGGTAAGGATTGGATGAGATGAAGTTGGTAACAGGAAAAAGACATTTAATTTAAATAATGTCACTCAAAATAATAAACTTACCTTGGTTTGAATAATAGGCTTCCTTTGTTTTCCTAAAATAATGCAAGTATTGGAGCATTAGCAAAGCAATCAAGTGTCTTTGTGTGTTCTGTTTCATTTTACTGTGCTTAAGCTAGAACATGCTTAAACTCCTCAGGGAAGAGATCTCACTCCAGTGTGTGACCGTCAAGGTAGGGCAAGGGGGTAGTGGGAGGCACTGTCAGATGTGCAAATTTTACTTCAGAGTAAAGATAGTAATTCTCTTTTCCATAAAAAATAATTTTAGATGCCACTGACAATATTAAAAGCTCCAACATTAGCCTAAGCTTTAAATTTTTTTTTTTTAAATAATAAAATGCCATAAGAGGTTTCAGCAAGCTTCCAAACACTGTCATGCAACTTTCAGTGTCTTCCAGTTTAAATCTGTATTAATTAAATTATTTATTAATTAAAATAAAGCCCTAATTCAGAGGCGGTTTATATGAAATAATATTCGGTGTGATGCTGTAAGACTATGTGACTACAACATAAAGACTGCAAGAATCAGAGGAACAGCAATAGCGTGGAGAACCAGAGTAATCTAATGAATAAAAACAGAGCAGTGGTCTGCTTCTCCTAGGTCCATCAAAGGAGAGTGGTGAGGTGGGTCGAGGAAAGAGATTCCCAGGAACGCCAGACAAGTAAGGGGTGGTTGCATACTAGGCTATAGGGCTTATTATGGGATGCAGAATGAAAAGAATTCAGGGAGAGGGCAGAGAATATTGTGCGAAGCTCAATATGGGATGTTTAGGTGACAGACCAAAAGCAGGGAAATGGAGGAATCGAGGTTGGTTGGGGTGCAACAAGCATGAGGAAGCGGATAAAAAGGGGCAGTCACATATGTGCAGGTTGCTGGGCGGTATGCTTGTCTGAGCCCTGCACTTGATCACTGCAGGCTATCCTATAGTCTTGCCAAATTCTATCTGCAACCATGTTGTGTGTGAGTGCGTTGCCTCTGCTGCGTCTGCGTGTGAACACTAGCAAACTTTAAGTTGGACTACCAGACAAGTAGGGTAACAGGTTGGTGTCGGCCACGGGAAAGAGACTGCAGGTCTGAGGAACCTAAGGGTCAGCAACTGCGGAGACCAGCACCTAGAAGCCAGCTATTGCAAAGGTAGCATGTCTGAGACCAGGTACTGGAGACGCCCATATTGTGCTCACACTCGTGTGTGTAACAGCTAGCAAATTCCATGCTGGACTAGCCAGCGAGTAGGATGTCAGCGTCTGGGAAGATCCAGGGTCTGAGCTGGTAACTGGGTAAGGGTGTAGGGTCTTGACATTGGATGAACTTAAGTGTCATGCAAAAAGCGTTTTTCAGCAAAAAGCACTTTTGTTATAGTTAAGGAAAAGATTGCAAAGCATACCTTCATGAGCAGGGATAGAAAGCATTGCTTGTGTTGAGTTTTGGGGGTTTTTTTTTACCATTATGAGCTCAGTCAGTTGCCATGCCTGAAACAGCTCATTCTTGTCTGGAGCTGTATGAAGAAGGAATTACAAATACATAACCCTTAGTTCTGATTGGGTACACTGATGTTGTATTATGTATGACTCAAAAGGTTTTTAGAAGGAAAGTTACAAAAGAAAACAGTTTAATGAGGAACTGGAACTAATATAGCTGCATTACTGTAATCTTGCCCAGGCTAATGAGGTCAATCGAAATGGAGTAGAAATACGTAAGCTGAGTTCATATAACCATAATATGTGGTTCTAAAACTGAAGATGTGTTTAAAACAGCTTATAAAAATACAAACCATGTTTATTGCACTTCACAGCTTGCAAACTGAGATGCATTAAAACACTTTGGCCCTAATCCAATTTACAGATCTTGTAATGGGACGCTGGATCAGCTACTACAGCTTTAAGATGGATCTGTCTAGATTTTCTACTTCATAGTGATTTATTCCAAAAGATTAAAAAACCCAGGTTTTATTGGATTAAAAGTAGAATGCTTGTGTTTTATCTAAATCAAATTCCATGAGAAGATAATACAAAATAGGAAAAGGGTTGATAAATAGCTTTTCCCTCTGCTTTCTGTGTCCTTTTAAGCAGGTCCTGGTTTCTGGGGTCAAATGCAGTCATTTCAAAAGATTTAGAGATGCAGCAAACTCTGCTCAAATCCTTGCTAGCAGAATCCTCTGGTTTGCTACCTCTTCAGTCAAACTGTGTGCCTATCCTTCTCTGCAGTCTTGCTATCTCTAGCTTGGCTTCAGGTTCCTACTTCTTGTTGTGACTGTTACCTAGCAATCGTCTTGCAGTCTTTTAACGCTTTCCTTCAAGTTCCAAATTTAGGAGAAAGAGCTTGCCCTCTTTTTTCAGACCCTATTCTGAACTCATCAGTTTTAAGAACATAATATATTTGAAAATGAATGCATACTACTGCTCTTTCAAATACAGTTGTTATAGTATGGATTTAATAAATGAAATACAACAATTTAAAGAGAAAGATTTAAACTTTGATATTTTGCCGTAGTCTCAGCGTTAATTATAAAGACAACTTCATTTTAGGAAATTATGCTGCTGTAGTTGCATACCTTGTTTTGAGCAAGGTAAAAGGGCCTCTGAGAATGTCTGATGCATTAGAAAGGAGCCAAACTGATTCAGCTAAGTACGAGACATGAAAGGTGGTTTTAAGCCTTCTTGGAATACATTGACTAAAGTGAATGAGATCTGAGCTAATATTTTAAAGTCAGTTGAAATGATAGTACTGGGTGGTCAATAAGTAATAACAAAGGAATAGTCATAATCCACTTTCCATAGAAATTATTAGCATATTAGCCTAGACCCAGATAAAATCGTATTATTGGATAAGATTATGGTGCAGCTGTCTGTTAGTTCTACTATGAAGTTTTTAATTCAAACGACTAAAGATATAACACATTTTACATAATCTTGTAGAAGTACCTTGCTGTAACTGTGAAAATCTAATGAAATCCATATACCCAGGTTTTTAAAGTGGAGTTATAGATGAAGGACCACTTAAAAATGCTTTCTTTTGGGAGTGTGTTTCAACTGAGTGACCTTCATTTGTACAGAATCCTATTTAACAACAACAAAAAAGGCAATTCGGTTTTGTTGGTTTGCTTGGTATAAATGGCTTAAATTAGCTTACCCACATCAGTGTGAGTAGTTCAGTGCCTGAGAGTGATTCATTGGAATAATCACAACGGACTCTTGAATAATAAACTTATATTTTCCCCTTGGGTTAGGTGTTTGAGGTAATTCTAGTTTTATAAATAAGAGCGCAGCTTTTTTTCTTGGTTGACTTGCAGGTTTTTTCTCTTGATTAGAAATTCATCAGAGTTTGCTTGCAGAGTTGCTGTATTCTGTACAACTTCATAATGATGCCACTGTAGTACATCTTGTGATTCAATATAGTATACTTACTTGTTTTCTGGCTTTTTTGCTAGTTAGGCAAAATAGAAGTTCATCACTGGCTAAAAGTATCCTAAGTTTTGAAGAGTTAGTCTGATGGCTGAGTTTCTTCATATTTAGTTGCAAGTCTGAAAAGAAGATGCTGGTATCTTATAGGAGATAACCTGTGACAGAATAACATGTTTCATTTTTAACGTGATTTAAATTCAATATTATGAAAGCATTAGTTTTTACTTATTTACATGTCAGATATGAAAGCTGTAAAAATGTTCTTTAAAAATTCCAGGATACCTACGTGTGTAATGCTTTAAATAGGTACGGACTAAACTAACTTGTATAGTAGAAGTATATGAGCTGTCAGGAAAAATTGTGTCTACAAACCTGTTTGAAGCTTATAGTAAATTACTAACATTATTTTCTCATATGGGAATTCTCAAATGTTCCTGCTGTCTTGCAAGTTTTATTGCAAGCAGGTAATAAAGAGAGAAGGAATCTGATTACTTTACGCAGAAGGCATACAATTCCTATCTAATAAGAGCAAAGGAAGACTTTTGTTCAGTAACCATAGAAGTGTCTATGAGCTCTAGTGAGTAAACTGGAAATTGCTTTTAAGTAAGTTAGAAGTGCTTTTCACTAAATTATTTGATGGATCTTCAACTTTCATAAAGGTTCTTGTAGTTAAGGTAGAGTGTAGAAATAAGAAATGCATGGGTAGTCAGATATGTATGAAACAGACTGAATTCTAGATTCATATGAATTTTTCACTGAAGTAGAAAATTGAGGAAAATGTGCAGAGAAGTATTATTTGTGTGTAATATTAAAGATGAAAGAAAATAGGAGCGGATCACTGGACCGGATAGCTGATGGATCAGATTTTTGACAGTGACTGGTATCTTGTTTCAGAGTGGGAGAGATATTTACAGTAGTAACTTATGACTCCTCTGACTGGAGAGTTTTTCTACTTCAGAGCTATTAGTCATGTGGCTTATATCTTGCATGATGTATGCTACCCTTTCTAGTTCTCACAGGTAATGTAAATGAGAATAAGGTCAATGTTAATCCTAAATGCTGGTGTTGAAACTTGCTAAATTATTTACATGGATATCTTGTAGGACTGAATTCAGCAAAAGTTCCACTTGTTTTTGAAGTGTTTTGGGGGGGTTACATTTCCATTGGGTGTCACGTGTCTTTTAGAACTGTTAAACCCTTAAAGTTTGTACATATGAAGATAATTGGCATAAGGTTACAGAAGCAGAAAATGTAAACTTGAATTACCTAACGTTATGCTTTTTTCCCCAAAGTCACTCATTTACAATGAAAAATAACCACAGTATTTGCACTGTATGCTGGCACTTTTGAATCAGGCTTTACCAAACAAGTTTATTTCACCACTGTCCATCCCAGTGCAAAGTGCCCTCAGCTGCCACTGTCAGAGGA
>VYZV01016337.1:18037-63403 GCA_013401275.1 Pandion haliaetus
TTGCTAAGCCAACCTTAAATGTTGCAAAAACCAGTAGCCCCAGTAACCTTGAAGGCTCTGCTTGAAAATAAACTCAAAAAATCATGTACCTGTTCCCTTTTACTTGGCTTGTTCATAGCAGATTTTTAATGCTATTTTTGGTTTATTTAATGCTGCTTAGTCTCCTATTTTTATGCAGCCTTTTCCAAAGGACTTGACAAAGAATAGTTTATCTAGTAGTGGTGTCAATACTTAAAAATAATTGCTGTGGGAGTCAAGCAGACTAGTAATAGAAACTGAGATGAATCTTAGTACAGCAGGATTCCCAAGTATTTGTCATGCTATATTGCACCTCTACAAAATGCAGGAATTTTTAGTTAAAGCACAACACTAAATTAAACATTAAGTTTAAGAAATGTCAGTGCCTTGTTATGCAGTTTTTTGCCTGTTGCACACTTCTGTGCTTACTGTGTGCAATATTTAGCTTTAGTGTCTCAAAAGACCACTCTCTACTTAAAGCTTAGTCATGAATGAGTCCTGTTGGAGCAAAACTACTAAAAAGAAATTAAACATCACATTTCTCTATGATTTGGAATAAATTTTTCAAGTGGTTCCAGTGTGTCTTCCCTTTTTGTACTTTTCTGAAAGTTTCAACAACTTGTTTATGCCAGAATTATATAGGCTGGAAGGGACCTCTGGAGGTCCTCTGGTCCAGACCCAGAAATGTGGCGTGATCTCTGCTACAGAATGCTTTAGTAAGGTATTGCTTTTCATTATACCTTCTTCAACTGGACCACAGTACAGTCAGGTAGGCCAAGATCCATGGGGCCATAGAGAGAACAAGTCGGGCTTAAGAAGCAACATGGTAAAGGGGGGTTATTTAGGTATTCTTAAAGTAAGAATAATTGCATACATGCAAGTTTCTTGTTCTAACTCATCCCATTAGTACCTGCCTTGCTTAATTTCTGCCTAAGTGTAGCTGGCTTTAGAGAAGTCCCTGTCCATCTCTGAATCGTTGCAGACCTTAAGCACCGAAGAAGTGTCTTCAGAATTTGCACAAAAGCCCTCCCTCATACGTGGCATGAAACATCTTAACCAGAAGTAAAGGCATACCAAATTTTAAAATTGTTTGAAATCTCAGGAGGATAGGAAATTCCAGCAACTGTTTCTTGTTACGGTGAGAGAATGGGGGGAACAACATAGTATTGCACGTAAAATTAAGGGTAAGAGGAAGGGGTTTTGTTCCAGATAGCTGCTGTATATTGCTTTGTGTGACCACTATTGTACAGATGAAGTATTGGTAAATTGTTAGGTGACTAATAACTTCTTTGTTTTTCAGACTGATGTTAGTATGTTGGTGAAAACTGTGTAGCTGTAAAGGAGCTGAATAGTGCTTTAAGGAGAAAATCTCCATCAGGGAAATGAATGCAGTATTAATGTCTAGAAATATTTGCTGTACTAACAAGCTTGAAAATAATTTTGCAGTCTTTCTTGAAGTAACTAACTACGAAGTAACCTTAAAGCCTATTAGCTTACGTACTGACAAAGAAGCAAAATGGGAAACAAACTGCTGATAAATAGAGTAATGAAATTGGAAAAGGGTATCTTAAAGGATCTTGGTTTTATAGAAAGTAATATTTTTATACCTTGTATCTTCATTGCCTTTCTTAGAGAGTGATGAACAGAAATAAGCATTTAATAATTACTCCTTACAGAGTTGGAGAACAACCAAAAGTGCAAATTTTTATGTTAAATTCTGTTCTGAAATACTGTTAATTCTGATTGATGTTCATAACAATAATTTGAGTTTTATGGCATAGTTACTGAGGTATGGTCAGTTGTAGAAAACTATTTTGACTGGTTGCTTTTAAAAAATTCTTGGTATGCAAAAATTTACTTTCAAAAACCATACTTTTTTCTGCGATATTGAGTAGCATTTGGAATCATTGTGCTATTCTTCAGATCACATACTCCAAGATAAAAGCTGTAATACAATTTAGAATCAGGGAATCCACAGAACATTTTTCCAGCAGGCGGTTTTCCAAACAATTTTGGTCTTGAACTAGGTATGTAAAGTCAACATAAGGATTTTTGGCAAGAGGAAGCAAGTATTTCTCTGAGAGATTAGCAGGGATCAGTTTGAGTGTGAAGTTACCCATTCCCTGTAGCTGCAGAAATGGAGTTCAGTTCATTGCAGCTCTTTCCTGGAGGTTTTCAGTGGGGGCTTGCTCATGTAAGAGGGGTGTCAGTAGGATGATAGGTTTCTGTTCACTTGGGCCATCTTTGAATACTCTTTTGAGTTTCCTCACTGCTCTTTACAAACACCAAGCTCATTACTCTTTATCCCCATGTCCTGGTTCCAGCTGGGATAGAGTTAATTGTCTCCCTAGTAGCTGGTACAGTGCTATGTTTTTGAGCTAGGTATGAGAAGAATGTTGATAACGCACTGATGGTTTCAGTTGTTGCTAAGTAATGTTCAGTCTAAAGTCAAGGCTTTTCAGCCTCTGATGCCCAGCCAGCAAGAAAGCTGCAGGGGCACAAGAAGCTGGGAGGGAACACAGTCAGGGCAGCTGACCCAAAGTGGCCAACGGAGTATTCCATACCATATGACGTTTTAGAAACTGGGACGGGAGCGTTGCCGCTCGGGGTCTTCGGGTGCGTCGGTCGGCGGGTGGTGAGCAATTGCATTGTGCATCACTTGTATATTCCAACCCTTTTACTATTACTGTTATCATTTCATTAGTGTTATCGTTATCATTATTAGTTTCTTCTTTTCTGTTCTATAAAACCGTTCTTATCTCAACCCACGAGCTTTAGTTCTTTTCCCGATTTTCTCCCCCATCCACTGGGGGGGAGGGGGAAGTGGGTGAGCGGCTGCGTGGTGCTTAGTTGCTGGCTGGGGTTAAACCACAACACCCCAGTTTGCAGGAGAGGAAAGCAAAGGATTACCTAAATGAGAACTTTATACCCATATGTTGAACTATAAACTCCTCCTAATACTAAATACTAAGATTTAAGGACTTCAGCAACCTCAGGAGCCACCTCGGTGACGCTGTCAAAGCCATGTTATGGGGGTGATAAAGGTGGGAGTGAAGCAGGTTCTGATGGTGTCAGCCCGGTGCCCAGCTTTACAGTGCTCTACCACCATTATTCGGTAATCTCTTCTAGTTAAAGGTTGTACTTATTGATAAACCAATCCACTTCATGTTTTTGTGATAAGTATGGAGTAAATGCGTATTAAATGCATGCAAGAGAATGCATTTGTCATGTCGCTACTATAAACCAGTTTCTATTCATTTTAAAAATTGATGTTTTGATGGATTCAGGTGAGAAGCCTGATATTGGTATGGGAAAAACTACAAACAGATTTATGAAATCATTTTCATAATCAAATTTCATGTCAATGCTATCTTACATTTTGAAGTCTCTAGGCAAGAAAAGACTAGAAGCTCCCTTTTCCAAAGGAGAAGGATGCTGCTTTTTACCTTCAGGTTTGCAAAGGAAAAGATCATGAACACAGATTGTGTCCATTGGTGCTTAGCATCTATAAAGTCTGCATGTTCTGCAGATGCTCTTTTCAGGAAGGCTAAATAATGTCATTAGTCTGCTTCTAATTTTTAAATTTAACCTTTTAAAACTTGAAGATTTTTCTCTTTAATACTGCAGAACTGTATAGTTTGGATTATGAAATTAGTTGATAAATCAAATTATAGAGAGCTTTTTGCCTAGTGCATGATATGTAGTGGTTCAGTTAGGATTTCAGCTTATTTTTAACCTATCCTGGAACTTAGGTTTATTTAAAAATTTATTACATACCAGTGAAGGTATAAGGATGATTTTTTACAGTCATGTGCACGTCCCTTATGACCATAACTGCAGCTTACTTCCTTACAAATCAAATTCATTATGGTAAACAAATACAGAAAAGGGCTTTTACTTCTGATACTGGAGCAGCATCTTTAATGAGAATTTTTTAAGCACTGTATCTTTTTCAAAAAGGTTACTTGTGTTTGGGTTTTTTTTTGGTTTTTTTTGTTTTTTTTTTCCTTTAAAGCCACAGAAGAAAGAAGATCAGCAATCAGAAGCTAAAGGAAGTCCAAAAAAGTCATCGGAACCCACTATTGACCTTTTAGGACTTGGTAAGCAATACATAATTACCTGTTTTTAAATCAAACATAGATAATGTTATTTTATATTTTAATAGATATACTTTTATTTTCTCTGTGCTTACTGATAGTTAGATGAATTTGAAAACCGTAAGGTTGAGTCTATGAATTTGAAACTATAAAGGAAAATGCCATGGGGATCTGTGTGTATCAATACTTGTGTTTTGCTAAGGAGAGTAATGAGCTCCTGTGGGAAGGGGAAGTTATGAGAGTGATCTTCAAAGGGCTTGTGGATTGTGGTATTTCAGTGTTTATGGTACCAGTGTACTTTTTAATAAAAATGCTGAGGTCATCTGAATTGTATATCTGTAAAATACCTTATATCACAAAATTCCTATATTAGTTAAAGGAACAGTAAACTGTCTGGCTGCAGCTGACTAGTATCTTGTAAAACTTAAAACATTGGGCATTTCAGTGTTGTGTACTGACTGTGACCATCATTCATTTTTATCTAATATACCTTTTTGTTTTCTGACTGCAGGTCACTGTGTATTTGTCTTGTAAATAAACTGGTTTGGACCCAAATAATTTAATTTGCCCTGTCTAGCTATACTGTTGTGCTTTTACACTTTTTCTCTGCTTGTTGAAGGCTATATTCATAAAATCTGTCTGTTGTTTATCTAGTGTTACTGTAAGTGTGTTTTTTCCATTCAATAGAATCTTAAAATGGAGCTGGAAGAGTAAAATATTACAGTAACTATTTTTATTTCCTTTTGTTGATCAGTGTTAGGAAAATTTTCTAAGAGTTGTGAGTGGATTTTAAGAGTATTCTATTTATATCAATATAATGGTTATTCTTAAATTTCTGCATAATTTTTACAGGATATTGGAGGAGACTGATAAGTCTTTTAAATGTAATTATTCTAAAAACTTGAATTTGTAGAAAAACGCTTCGTTGTTTTTTAATTTTGGGGTTTAAGTTATGAATAACTTTGCAACAAAACAATAAATGTCTCCTCTGTTTTAGAACTCACATTGTCATTCAAAATGCGTGTTGTTTTCCCTCTGGATGTAGAGTAGCTGTAAAATACTATTTTGGTACCGGTTATATACGTGTTGTGGTCCATATCTCATTCCAAGTAATCTGCTACCATAGGCAAGCAAATCTTAATTACCACAGTACAAGTTAGATTATGGCTGTAGAATGAACCTATTAAAAAAAAAAAAACCCAAGGTAATTGGTAATTTAGACTTGATGGAAAGCTGATTCTCCTTTATTTTCTTTTAGCAGACCAACAACCTAATTAAGAACTAAAATTTAATCAATATGTGGTTTTGAGATTGCTAGGCTTCTGTATCCTTTTAGTCATAATTTGAAAAGAATCTTGGTAACAGTTTTATGATATGATAATGAACTCAGATTACATAGGCTAGCTTGAGATGTAATATCCAATAGAAAGAGTATTCTAATTGGTGTTCAGCAGCTGTGTTTCTTCAATGAGATAGATAAGGGGCAAAGTTTGTAATTTGTATGTTAAAACCCCATAATTTTAGAGGAGGGAGTGTTTAAAGATCTTTTAAATAAGAAATTGAAAGGCAGTGTAATAAGCTAGTAGGACTTGGAATCTACTGAGCTGCAAATGAGATAGGTATGTGTTAATGAGAGCAGACCTGCATATTTCATTTGGAGTGTTGTCTTTTAATTAACACCTGCAGTAGACTACTTCAGATAGTATTAAAAGAAAGGTAACTTCAACCCAGTATATCACAGAACCATAGAATAGCCCAGGTTGGAAGGCACCTCAGAAGACCATCTGGCCCAGCCCATGGGAAGGGGAGCCTGGATGAGATTATCTAGCATTCTGTCCAATAGCATCTTGAAAACCTCCCACGATGGGGACTCTACCGCAGCCGTGGGGAGGTTGTTCCAGTAACTAATCTCAGTGTAAAAAATTTCTCTCTTACGTCGAGATGAAACCTCTCCTGGCACAACTTGTACCCATTGCCCCTTGTCTTCTCCGTGTGGCTCCTTGTGAAGAGAGAGCTTGTGTCCTCTTTGTAGCTGCCCTTTAAGTACTGCCATACTGGGATGAGATCCCCCTGAGCCTTCTCTTCTCCAGGGAGAAGAGACCCGACTCCTTCAGCCTTTCCTCACAGGGCAGGTTCTCCAGCCCTTTGACCATCTCTGTGGCCCTCCTTCAGACCCTCTCCAGACTGCCCATGTCTTTCTTGAATTGTGGGGAGCAGAACGGGGCACAGACTCCAGGTGTGGCTGGACAACACTGAGTAGAGTACGATGATCACATCTCTATCTCAGCTAGTTATGCCCCAGCGGATGCAGCCAGAATCCCATTTGCCTTTGTCAGCAGTGCACTGCTGATTAAAATGTTTGATATGCCATATAAAACAATACTAAAATGGGTATGATTGCATAGCTTATTCTTCTTACTGAGTGGACATGTTTCTAATGAGGATTCAGTCCCTTAGGACTTCATTTCTGTAAATGAAGAACAGTAGTAGCTTTTACTCAGGCAGATCAGAATTGCTTGTGATAGCAGATTAAGTAATTTTAATGGATGACAATTCATGCTAGAACAATTTTGGCTTTCAAAACAGCCCAGCTTCTTGCAAAGTACTTTCTTGAGTAAGCCCCAGTGCTAGCTTTGGGTATGTGGTTAACCTTTGCGTCACTGCTCTTTTTGTCTCAGTTGAGTTTGTAGGGGTGACTTCATCAGAAGGTAAACATCGTGTGAGATAGGACTTACCCAGTGAAGGTTGTAGCTAGACAAGATAATTTTCTGAAAATAAATTGGTTTTTTTCTTTACAAACTGCAAAATCTTCAAGATAATATGCCTAGGCAAATTGTGTCTTTAAATCTTGTAATAGCAAAAGAGGCGTAATATCCTCAGTGACTGCACGATCATGTTTGTGTTTCTTCTGAGCCTTTTAAAATAGATTCATGCGGTTTCCTTGAGTTCCTGTTTGGGGGTTTATTATTGAGATGCTGTTTGGATATTCACTTTTTGATGGTCCAACAATGTTTGTGGCTTTTGGCCTTTTGATTCAGAGTAGTAGATTTTAGTTCAGTACTCCACACAGACAAAGGTGGGGAAATGGACATGTATAAGCTAAATATTCTTATGCTCTCCACAAGCAATAGTGTTAGTATTCTTGCCATGCAACCCCCAATTCCCTCCCTCTCTTCCCAAGCTGTGAGAAATCACAGCCTATTTCTGTAGGATAAAACTAAAGCTGCTTTTTTAGTGATCTCTACAATTATTTGGATCTTGTCCACGCTGAAAGAGTGCCCTATTGAAAATGTGGAGACTTAAAAATTATGCTAAAATCAATAATATGGGATTTTATAACATTAATTTTTAATAGGAGAATTATAGGAAACATTTTTCAGTTTGAAAGTTACAGTGTGTAAACCATAGTTCAGCACTTAAGTTATTGGCAGTGCTGTATTTTCATCTCTGGTGTTAACCTTGTGCTCTGTGCTCCTTTTGGGGGTTTTGTCGTGTAAGGCAGATGTCTCCACTTATGCCAGATTGATGTAAATACAGTTTTTTTAAATACTTGTAAAAAATTGTATGATAGCTATGTATAATAGTGGGAATCCTGGAACACTATACGGGCAATTTTGGATTATTCTGTTTGTCAAGGTATGTCACTTAGAAGTTATTTCAACATACAGAAAAAATGAAAGATTAATATTTTTAAACTGTATTACCTTACAGAATTATCAGAAAGAAGGAAAGTGCATTTTACATATTCATTTACATATTCATTTTACATATTCATTTACATATTCATTTACCCTGATTAGATGTGCCCTTCATAAAATGGACAATTGCACATTCTGGAATAACCATTGTAGTAAGTTACAGTGAATGACTAGAAGAAGAGAGATTTATTGTGGTGTAATTATTAACTGAATGTGATATGTGGGGTATTCATCCAGCATGGTTGGAGGTAGAGTATGATACACTGAAGGCTCCTTATCTGCTTGTGTGCGAGAAATATTCTCTGAGTTAATTCTGTGAAGTTTTGAGAGCTTAATCATGGTATGAAACATAGCTGGATGCTGCATAACTGAGAAATGTATTTTTGTTGGTACTGTTTGGTAAATACCAAAGCAGCATGGTTGGTCTTAAGTTGGAAAGCTGCATTTAAGAAATAATAAAGATACATTTTTAAGTACATAAATATCATATATGCGTATTTATAGATCATAGACTCATAGAATCATAGAATGGTTTGGGTTGGAAGGGACCTTTAAAGGTCATCTAGTCCAACCCCCTGCAGTGAGCAGGGACATCTTCAACTTGATCAGGTTGCTCAGAGCCCTGTCCAACCTGACCTGGAATGTGTCCAGGGATGGGGCATCTGCCACTTATCTGGGCAACCTGTGCCAGGGTTTCACTACCCTCATTGTGAAACATTTCTTCCTTATATCTAGTCTAAATCTACCTTCTTTTAGTTTATAAACCATTACCCCTCGTCCAACTGCAACAGGCCCTGCTAAAAAGTTTTCCCCCCTCTTTTCTTACAAGCCCCCTTTAGGTACTGGCAGGCTGCTATAAGGTCTCCCCGGAGCCTTCTCTTCTTCAGGCTGAACAACCCCACCTCTCAGCCTTTCCTCACAGCAGAAGCATTCCATCCCTCTGGTGATTTTCGCGGCCCTCCTGTGGACCCGCTCCAACAGGTCCATGTCCTTCTTATGTTGGGGACCGCAGAGCTGAAGGCAATATTCCAGGTGGGGGTCTCATGAGAGTGGAGCAGAGGGGGAGAATCCCCTCCCTCGACCTGCTGGTCACGCTTCTTCTGATGCAGCCCAGGGAACAGTTGACTTTCTGGGCGGCAAGCATACGTTGCCAGGTGGTGTCCAGTTTTTCATCCACCAGTTACCCCCAAGTCCTTCTCCGCAAGGCTGCGCTCAATCCCTTCATCCCCCAGCCTGTATTGATACTGGGGGTTGCCCCAACCCATGTGCCGGACCTTGCACTTGGCCTTGCTGAACCTCGTGAGGTTTGCATGGGCCTACTTCTTGAGCGTGTAAACATGTTAACATTTATAGCATTGCTGCTATGTTAAGATTATGCTTAGGTAAGCAATGTATCTATCCAAAATGAAAACATTTACAACCACTTGAGGCATACAGCATTGTTAGCTTTCTGGCTTTTATTTTATTTTACTTTATAATTTTATTTTATTTTTTATTATTTTGTTTTATGGCGTATTATATGGAAATGGCCTCTCTATGAATGCTTTTTCACTTCTGCAAAGGTTTTAGCAGTAAATAAAATTTTACTAATGCAATAAATAATTCCACAATAATTTTGGACAGACAGACCCTTGCTTGTATCTTTGCCTCAGATTTTGTTTAAACTATTGAACTATTTCTCTCAGTTCTGCCTTTTTAGTAATTTGATGTAATAAATAATCATATGCATATTCTCCCTCTACTGCAAGTCTTGGGATGGCTGTCATAAATGGTGATATATACAAAAATACGTGGCAGCTTAGTAACAAAGTTCTTGTAACTAGTTTGCTGCATAGAAGATGAGTTTCAGAAACCTAATGCAAAGTTTGAGAGCAGATCTTCTTTCTTGCTGTTTCCTTTTCTTGCTGTCCCTTTGAAGCTCTTCTGCTGGTCATTCTCACTGTTGGTACAGATAAATATACCAAGGATTCATGGTGTATCTGAAAGCTTTTATGACAAAAGGCAGCACTGAATTGGAAATTGTCATGTCAGGCATTAATAAAATATGTACAGAAAAGCACTGTAAAGGTAAACTTCACTGGAACCCTTCACTTACTAAATATATTCTGGTTGATAGCAGAAACAAAAGCTACTTAATTTAAACAGGACTTCCTAATCTGACGTCAGACTCGGCATCTGGTGTTGCACAGCATGGCAGACAGCAGTCGGATATTATCTCATATTGTCATAAATTGTAAGAAGCGAAGTTTTGGGACCACAGCTAGGAGCAACAACGCAGAACCGCATCTATTGACTTTCCACGTTACCTTCTCTGACTGAGTGTGGAAGCTCTGCCTCGCCTACGCTCTCGTTACAGTGGCTTCTGCCGCATCTGGAACTTCTTTCCTAGCTACGGATGTGTTCTCCAGAAAAGCTGATTAGAAGTTAGTTGTTTCAAAGTAATTCTGTGATGGTTGAATGAATTTCTCAAAATATTCAGACAGGCCTGTATATCTTAATCTGATTTTTACCTGTTTCCTGGAAAGACTACAGCCATGTTTCCTTCCGTCAAATACACGCCACCTCTTCTAATCAGTTTTTAATGGTAGGCAGCACAAGTTGAATGAAAAGTAATATACTTAGAATAATTCAGAACTCAGATTTCCACTGGAGTATCTTTCTTATACTACAGAAATACTTTAAAATGAGGAGGGACAGGAGGAAGTGCTTCCTAATCCATGACCTGGTGCCTTGAAGTTGAGAATACCCGTAATCTCTGATAAGGGAAAACACTGCTAGGTTTCTTCTATATTCTGAAATTTAGTTCTTTATGGAATCTTTCCTTTTGGGGGGGGGGGGGCGCGGGGGCACAGAATGTTTTCAGAGTTTCTTCTTAATAGATATGAATATCCCAACTATTACATTTTTGAGAAATCAGTAAGACAGGATCATCTCTAATACTATTCATACAGGCTTAAAACTGTGTTGTAAACAGTAATTAAAAATGTCTGGTTTCTGCACTGATACATACAGGGAAATATTTATTTTTAGTGTAAAATTCAGTAAGAGATGAAAGGTATGTACATTACCAAATAACACTCTTAAAGAAGCGATCTAGCAAAAACCTGGCTTTTCATAGTATTAATTTATAAGCAGCATATTAAATACTTGAAAAATAGTATGTTCTTGCAATTGTGTTCTCCCATGAATGTTCTAAATATGTGAAAAGCTTGTTTGAGTAAATGATTACATTTAAATTTTCAGTCTTAGATGTGAAACTTTTTTATATTTAGTGAAACTGAACCACTTTGGAATATGATGAGAGGTATTTTTTTAATACATAATACATGTGCCTCACTGAGAAACTGAGAACATTAAATTATTAATTCCACACAATCCTTTGGCGTGAAAATTATGCATGGTTCATTCCTAAATTTATCTGAAACAGTGAACCTTTGGGGAGATGTTTTTGGAACTGTCTGTCTGCAGAACGACCTCAAAAGAAGCTTGGTACTTAACTTGCTGGTATATTTATTTACACACATCTTAAAGTCCTGGTGTGGATGGAATGGTGGAGCAGATTATACATACGGTTATTTTGCTGTCCACTGACTTCCATTCATCAGAACAGAAGTAAGGGAAGGAGGAGACCTTTGTGCTAAGATACAAGTAGCTTTTTCATAATCATAGATGAGTTTGTAACTTTGCTTTTCAGAATTGTTGGAATGGCAATCCTCTCAGCAAAGTCAAATCATGACATAGTAATAAAAATGGCTAAGGTGGCTACTTCACTCCTACGGTCGTTGTTCAAGCCACGCACTGTTTACTCAGCACAGAACATCCAATATTACCAAGCCATTGCCACGGCTATTTTGCCTTTGTGGAGTTGTTAGATCTTTCTTAGTTCTTACAGACAGCACAGTTATCCTCACAAACTTTGCACAAGTTTGGGCAGTAAATATACTTGCTGAGATTCAGTTTCTTGTGAATGCCACTCACTTTGTCCTCTTCATATCCCTGCCTTCAAGGTGTTCTGGTCCTTGTTATTGGGTCTGCTTGCCACTGCTAGCATGCACAATTTGGTCTCAATTTCCCCTTGACATGAAGTGGATTTGAGAGTTAGCAAATACCAAGCTATTAATGTTCATGTTTGATACTTAAGTAATTAAAAGTACTTAAAAAAAGTACTTAAATTAGAGTATAAAATAATTTGTGTATATGAAGTAGTCACAAAAGCAAGCATATAGCTCCTAAAGAATTGCAAACCAGCACCCCTCTGCTTGGTTGCTTCATAATTCCCTGTATGAAAAAGGTGCAGTAAGCACTTAAAAAATATGCTGGGATTTTACATATACTGAAGTCGGTTCAAAGTTGTGGTTTCTGTAGCAGCTATAGCTGTGCCACGTTGCCTGTACGTACTAAGGCACAAAGGTTAGCGTCTCTACAGTAAAGCTGAGTTCAGATATGGATGGATGGACGGTGGGAGCTTCTGATGTGTTCCACATTGTCGGATTTTGACATTCATGACTTCCGTGTCAAGTTTTCAGGTGTACGGCAGTGACGGTCTTTAAAATAAGTAAGTACTTCATGCAAGGCAGCTAAAGGGGAGCCACCTTCCATTGGAGTTGGAAGGCAGACAGAAATGAGGAAGCATCTCTGAGTGCTGTTCTTCTGAACGGGTTGTTTCAGAATGCAGTGCCTTCTTGTAGGAGTTAACAGCCAAAAATCTTGTTGGTTTTCTGTGATAGTATCCTCAGTCAAGTGATTTCCAGGCTGGTGAAGTGACTGGTGCTTCTTACTGTTTTTGCTATTTTGTTCCAACTTGTCTATGTCCTGGGCTACCGCAAAGGTTAGTCTCCAGCTGCAGTGAGTTTGTATGTGGCAGAACAAAATAATGAAAAATTATAATATTTGACATGCAGGGAGACAAATCTTCCTGTAGTCTTAGAATTATTTGTGTTGTCAAATAAAGAAGTAGAGGAGAGCAAAGAGAGACCTTCTCTCTAAGTTACAAACTTACTCTTTTGTTCTGTTCTGTCTTTTTTCTTAGAAGAATAAAATACCAATTCTTCTGTGATTATTCTTCAGCAGATGGGAAGGAATGTTGCAATTACGCGAGAGATGGCATTGTATTTTAAATAAAGTGTTGGAAGCTTCCTATGATTTGATCTTAAATAATGCATCTTGACCATGTTCTTCACTAATCGGACCGCTTCTCTGTCCGCTTAGAGTTCTAGAAACTTTAAAGTGCTTAAAACTCACATCTGCCTTCAGCCTTACATGTTTCTCTGGGGTAGTAAGACAGACGTTTCATGTGTTATCACTGCACTGCTAATGCTGATATTCCAGTGATTGACCTCTGCTCTTGAAATGGACCTTTTCACTCAGGTAGATAACTGCCGTGAGTGCAGGCTGCTGGAAAATAACTTTGTACAGTTTAGTAAGAGGAGGAAGTGACTGTTCTTCTGAAATACATAGCAACTATTTTTTAATGTCCTTGATGCTTTTTAAAGTTTAAAGGTGGCAATCTGTATTCTGTTGTGTTTAAAATTTGGAATATATTACTATGTTGGTTTGTAAATGTATGTATGAAGTTTCTGATGGATATATTTGAAGTTAGCTACCTATGTGTAATTATGTGGCTTTAAAAACAAACCAACCAACCAACCCTTTATTTAGGATGCTAGGTAACTTAAAATTTGCTTTACAGAAACTTTGAGACTTAACTTCTTATTTTGCCTAAAAAAGCTTTCTTAAATATGCTGTTAACACTGTGCAGTCATCATAGTGTTCATCAGAATCCAGAGTCACCTTTGTATTTGTTGAGGTCTGTGTAATGGCAACCCACTTCTGATACACTTCAGGAATAAAATTTATTAGCCAATTCTTTCTGCTTGTTCTCAGACAGCTTAAAATCAAATGAGCAATGGTTGCTCTATTCCTCAAAAACATTTTGTGGTATTTTTGTCCCTACATCTTTTAAAGTATTTTCTTGCAATTCTCCTTAAGGTGTAATTCTTTGGCCCTTTTTTTGTCCTGCACATACATACCCACTTTCACCTAGATCACTAAATGTATTCCTGTGTTAAAGTGGTTACAAGCACCAAGGCTGCAGAAGGTGAAGTCTATGCAGGGCGAGAGCTGCAGGTTCTTAGGGATCATTAGCCCAGTGTGCCTGGCAGGGGCGTTCATGTGGAGCTAGGGAATAAAGTCAGTGCAAAGTACTTTTGAAAAAGGGGGAAGGGTGGACTTTTTTGCCTCATGCAAAGGTTACTTATGTACCCTTGAGTAAATTAGCCTATCAAGAATAACTTTATGGATTCTAAAATACAAATTTTAGTTCAAGAGCACAGATCAGTGTATTTTGATACATGGCTACCACGTTTGGGCCTTCTCAGAAAGACATCTGTTTAAATTCTCACTGAAAATGTTGGTGTGCTTGAAAAAGACACTTGAAAAATGAGTAATGTGTACTAATAAGTTGGCGTGGCTGTCCTTAGGGAAGTCTTTAAGTGTTTTGTTTTGTTGTTGTTGCTTTTTTTTCTGAAGCGCATACCATCTTTTTAGGGAAAGAAGTTCTAACCAAATCTGAACAGTGTCACGGTATGAAAGATGTCTTATCTCGGAAATTGAATACATTTTTGATGGGGGCAGGGTAGGAGGGAATCGGTGGCTTTAATTATTCTCAGGCTGTTAAAATATTAACAATTTTCACTTTAAATGTGATGCCATTGTCTTTTTAAGATGGTCCAGCTGAAGCATCTGTTACAAATGGAGGCACTGGTGCTGTCACAGCACTGAATGATGACCTGGATATCTTCGGTCCAATGATCTCTAATCCTTTACCAGCAGCTGCTGTACCTCCTGCTCAGGTAAAATTTAGTTAGTTATATGTGTGCATAAATATGTGCGTGCACGTGCATATTTTCCTTCAGGGAATTGTTCGTTCACACAGAAGGAAGGCATGCTTCTCAACACTCATGGCTGGAGACTACCTGTAATGGCTATATTTTTCTCACCTCTTCAAGCTTCCGTACTGCTTGGATATGGAATTAGGAGATAGTGTGGTGTTCCCTTCTGATTCCCCCTGGTTATCCATCTAAATTGGATTCTGTCTTACCCTAGTGATAGTAGTCATGTTTTCTTTTATTTTATGTCCATTTGTCTTGTTCTTTTTTTTAAGAGGTACTGCTGAATATACTTTTACTTTACGTTCTCAGGTTATTGGGCTTTAAGTCATACTTTTTAAGACCTCTTACTGCTTCATGATGCTGGTATTTAGGAAAGGCTACAGCAGGTGCTTCTGTCTTAGAGCTGCTGAAAATTTGGGGTCTCAAGCTTCATACTCAAAATCAAGAATGGATATCAAGAAAAACTGGTATTGCTACCTGGGCCTATCTGTCTTTTGTCTCATCTTGGAACTTGTATGCCTTTGTTTCCTCAAGGAAGGGTAGCATAACCCCTGCCCTTGGCCTGCTCCCTCTCTTACAGCCATGATAGTTCGGAAGCGACCCCATTGCCCTGCCTGTCGTAGCTGAGAAAGGCAGCTTTGGGACACACAAAGAAACCGCTTAAAGCTGCGGCTCTCTTAAAGTAGCCATCAGCCTCAAAGGACAAGGTGGTGGGAGTGGTGAATGTGGCTGGTGCAGGTAAGAATGGACACATGCAGGCTTCCTTACCCAGACTGCCTTCTGAGAGGGAGGCTTTGGAGGAGTACTCACCTTTGGAGGAGAACCTCCCCGTCTGCGGGGCCCTTTTAAGGTAATTTAGAAGCTTATTTTTACAGAAGACTTTCTCTCGCTCAGCTGAACCGGAAAGAAGTGTATGAATTCTTGAATTTATGGTTTTGAGACCTGTGATCTGTACTTGCTTCTCTTTGTCCAGTAGTTTTCATAATATATAAAATGGAAGGGGTGATGATGGAAGGGAGTTCTGATTGAACTGGCATATTGTAATTTTGTTTCCGAATGTTCTGTTGATCGTTGTGGTCACCTCAAAGCCAAAGCATATCCGTGTTGTTCAGCAGATTTGATTGTAATTTTTATTCTTCGTGCTTTACTCTCCCTTCGCCTACTTGTTGCTGAGGGGTGACTTTCTGCAACATGCTAGGTAGGGTTTTGGAGACTGAAACCGCATTTCTTTCTAAACACAAAACTACAGGTAGAGCAAGCTTCCCCCCGTGCCTTAAGCCACCCATAAATGGTGAGGGAAATGAGCTGTATACAGACATTTAGGTTTGGATGTGTTAGCTAAAATTGCAAGGGAAAGTGTTGGTATAGATTTTCTTGTCTCTTGTGGAAGTCTCTGTTCAAAGAACAGTATCTGAGCACTTGTTTTCTGCTATTCTGCCAGCTTACATCAAAATTCAGCTAGATGAACCTACCTGTAGAGCTAGGTGTGAAAAACAGTAGCCCATTTCCAGCTTCACTGAGTTTTTTAATGTTGTATCCATTTTGGGTGTAGATTGAGTAAATTGAAATCTAGAATTGTGAAGTTTCCACTTGGCCCCAAAATAAATGGGCCGGTGGTAGTAACACTCATAAAGGGTAGGGCTGAATTCTGGTTTTCCCCCTTTCCTGCCTTTCTGAAGCTGGAAGTGGTGACTTCTGTATGTGGTTACTGTCTGCTCAGGAGAAGAGAGCAGCCTGAGAAACAAGAGAAAAGCTTTCTCTTGTTTCTGTTCCATGAACAAGTGATGTGACCTGCTGGTTAAACGAGTGATTTAGGTGTAGAATACAGGAAATCCAAAAGAAGGGTAAATATTTAAAAGTGAGAAAAAGCAAAGTGAAGGGTGATTCCCTGGATGGTGACAATTGGTAATGGGTTAAATAATGGAGTGGCTGCTAAAGCACATTGAATTCCATGTGTTAGCAATTAAAGAACATAGATCATTTAAAGTGCATTTCTATGATAAAGATTTGGTCACCGGACCTTCTCTGAGAGAAATGTTTTGAAATGTAGTTTATCTTTCATTGTGATAGTTTCTAGACCAAGTATGGCACTAACTAAATGGATTAAAAAGTGGTAGAAAGGATAATACTATTCTCAATATCTGGGAAGTATCACCTGGTTTGTATACTAGAAAGCATGAATATGTTTACTTGCTGTTAACAAACCAGCCCAGATTTTTAGTGGCATTTTGCTTTTCTCTGAGCGCCATAACCAAGAGCAGCAAACAGAACTTTTATCAAACATGTGGTCCTTACGGTGTATTGCAAGATTTAATTCTTGGTTTTCCTCCATTTTTAATCAGTAATCTCAAGGAAAATGTAGTATAATCAGATAATTTCCCCAGATAAGAGACAGGGACATGGTTAGGTAGCAGAAGATAGGTTTCTGATGCTGATTACATGGGTTGCTTGGTGGAACTGGGGAAAAGGAAATACTCTGTTTTGCTTTAGGATTAACAGGGCCTCGCAGACCTTGCATTTCAGGACGGTGGTGTCCAGTCTGGGAACTGGTGCTGGACAGGAGTTGGGGGCGCCTGTCCTTTGGCCGTGGTATGAGTATTTTGTAAGATCTTTCACCTTGTAGTATGGATAAAAGTTGAATGGAATTCAGAGAAGAGTCAGGAGAATACTGGAAGATTGGAAAGGGTGCTTCATAATGAGAGATTTTAAGGACTCAGTCTGTTTAATTACTTGAAATAAAAAAGTGATGTGATTATGTTGTGTCATTATTTTGTGCAAGGCTGCAAATGGGAAAGTGGGCATAAACTAGGACTCAGTCCAGCAGCTGAGTAACCCTAACATTCGGTTCCTACGTTTGAAACTGGAAAATTTAGACTAGAAATCCATGGCCAATTCTTAAGTTGAGATGAGTAGCACTTGTTCTATTAACGGAATGCATTGAAATAAAAAAATTAAGTAGAAGAAGGGATCAAATGTGGAATAGTGTGGCTTGCTTTCTCACCCAGAGATATTTGACCATGATGTTCTGCATAGTAGGTGCTTCTGAGATACCACAGTGGGATTTGTGAACATCAAAAGAGAAGGGAATTTAACAGTGCTCCTCAAACTGATTTGTAGAAGCAACGTGTGATTGTTGATCTTTCACAGGATTGCTTTTCTTTTCCAGCTTAACCTGAAAGGCAGCATTTAGTGCTAAATGCACATGGTTTTTATGGCACTGTGGAGCACAGGAATGTCTGCTTGAACGTTCTATTATGAGACTGAAAGAACACAATGTCTGCAAACTGTAGGATTTATGACCATTGACATAGCCAAGAGGTGATTTTCAAATTAAAATAAAAGCATCTGTTTTTCCTTTTTCAAATGTGACTTGAGCATTCAGGATCATACGCACTTTACTCTGCTTTCAGATATGTGTCTTTATTACAGTTTTCAGAAACACTTAGAATATTTCTTCTTACTATTCCGTATAGCTGGATGCTAATAAAAACTGTTGAATTTGTAGAGGACTGGTAAAGAACAATATGTGAATGAGTAACTTTTTTTCTAGAATTTTGCCTATTAGCAAACTCAAGGAGGTTTAAGAAGAGTTAACTGCTCTACTGTAAAGCTAGATAAAAGGTATATGCTATAAATTTACCCATTATGTAGTATTCAGATGGACAGAAAAAAGGAAAAAAAGGCATTTTGTATGTTTAGAGATGCTTTTTCATGTGAAGTGAGCATAGCTGAATTATAGCTATTAGAACAGGTTTTTTGTTGCCAAACTTTGTATTGGAACTGAGGAAAGGTCTGTCATTCATAGCTCTACTTCAAACAATTTCCTGAATTGTTTTAGCCAGATTTTAATTTCAGAATTTGTATGGGTGTGTCTTCCAGCAAATGTGTGTTCTTCATCCTTCGCTGAAACTTGTAGGGAGGGAGAGAAGGGGAGAACTGTGAAGTTTGAAAGCAGTAATTCACTGAAACATTTAATGTAAGTCTTCCGCCAAGCATGACACTAAAATCCAGTCAACTTAAACTTTTTTGGATTTTGTGTGTGTGTGTGTGTGCGCGCGCGCGCGCACACCTGATTTGAATTGTATTGTACTGGGAGCTGAGAAGTGGTTCAGTGGCTACAAAAATATATTTTTATAGAGATGGGGTATGTTCTGCATGATTCATGTCTGAAAAACTTTCATGTAAAGTAGTAGTATGTTTCGGATAAATAGATGTTCTTAAATACTCATTTTCCCCCCCAAGGTCAGGCGTGTGTCCCTAGTGTGATCGCCATAGATCAGCACAGAAGCTTCAACTTGCTAACAAATTGTGGTGATGATAATGTGTCAAAGTCCTCAGTTTTTATGTAAAAATAAGTTATTTCAGAAGTTTGCTTCACTGTGAATGTTACTTAAGCAGGATCTTACTGGAGAGCTATTTAGTCCTATTCTAATATGATCCGTTGAATTGTTTGTAGCTTCTGCTTATGTTTATGTTGGCGTATCTGAAAGCTAAAGTTTAATTCCTTCACTTGGGTCAGGGCAATCCCAAACGTGGATACAGGCTGGGCAAAGAGTGGATTGAGAGCAGCCCTGCAGAGAAGGACTCGGGGGTCTTGGGGTATGAAAACCCGGACATGACCCGGCAATGTGCGCTTGCAGCCCAGAAAGCCAACTGTATCCCAGGCTGCATCGAAAGCAGCGTGACCAGCAGACCGAGGGAGGTGATTCTCCCCCTCTACTCCACTCTGGTGAGACCCCACCTGCAGTACTGCGTTCAGCACTGGGGCCCCCAGCACAAGAAGGACGTGGACCTGTTGGAGCGAGTTCAGAGGAGGGCCACAAAAACGACAGGGCGCTGGAGCACCTCTCCTGTGCAAGACAGGCTGAGAGAGTTGGGGTTGTTCAGCCTGGAAAAGAGAAGGCTCCGGGGAGACCTTGTAGCAGCCTGCCAGTACCTAAAGGGGGTCTACAGGAAAGATGGGGAGGGTCTCTTTATCAGGGAGTGTAGTGATAGGAGGAAGGGTAATGGCTTTAAACTGAAAGAGGGTAGATTTAGATTAGATGTAAGGAAGAAGTTCTTCACTGTGAGGGTGGGGAGGCACTGGAACAGGTTTCCCAGAGAAGTTGTACATGCGCCATCACTGGAATTGTTCTAGGCCAGGTTGGCGGAGGCTGGGGGCTTTGAGCAGCCTGGTCTGGTGGAAGGTGTCCCTGCAGGGGAGAGCAGCCTCACACTCATGGGCCCTGGTCCTCCTTGGGGACTTCAACCACCCCAGTACCTGTTGGAGGGACAAGACAGTAGGACATAAGCAATCTAGGAAGTTTCTGGAGAGTGTCAGTGACAACTTCCTGACTCAAGCGACAGAGGAGCCAACGAAGAGGATTGCTCTGCTTAACCTCATACTTGCAAACAAGAAAGAGCTCATTGGGGATGTGAAGGTCGAAGGCAGCCTTTGGTTGCAGTGACCATGAGATGGTGGATTTGAGGATCCTCAGAGAAGGGAGCAGGGCAAAAAGCAACACCACAGCGCTGGACTTCAGGAGAACAGACTTTGGCCTCCTCAGGGATCTGCTTGAAAGAGTGTGATGGGATAAGGCCCTGGAGGGAGGAGGGACCCAAGAAAGCTGGTTGATATTCAAGGATCACGTCTTCCAAGCTCAAAAGCGGTCCATCCTAATGAGCAGGAAGTCAGGCAAAGATGCCAGGAGGCCTGCATGGATGAACAAGTTGCTCCTGGCAAAACTCAAACACAAAAAGGAAGAATACAGAAGGTGGAAGCAGGGAGAGGTAACCCAGGAGGAATATAGAAACACTGTCTGAGCATGCAGGGGTGGGGGTTAGGAAGGCCAAAGCCCAACTGGAGTGGAAGCTGGTGAGGGATGTCAAAGGCAACAGGTGACAAAAAGAAGAGTAGGGAAAATGTGGGCCCATTGCTGAAACGGGTAGGGGCCCTGGTGACAACAGGACATGTAAATGTCAAGACTGAGGTACTGAATGCCACCTTCGCCTCAGTCTTTACTAGCAAGACCAGCCTTTAGGAGTCCCAGGCCCTGGAGACCAGGGGGAAAGGCTGGAGCAAGGAAGGCGTACCCTTGGTGGAAGAGGATCGGGTCAGGGAGTACTTAAGCAAACTGGACATAGATCAAGGCCCTGATGGGATGCACCCACAAGTGCGGAGGGAGCTGGCATCTTTATGAAGCTGCTCTTAATAGTTTGAATCATCATGGTCATTGGGAGAGGTGCCTGAGGATTGGAAGAAAGCAAATGTCACTCCTCTCTCCAAGAAGGACCAGAAGGAGGACCCAGGCAACTACAAGCCAGTCAGCTTCACCTCAATCCCTGCGTGCTGTGTCCAGTTCTGGGCTGCCCAGTACGAGAGAGCCATGGACATACTGGAGAGAGGCCAACAAAGGGCCGCTAAGGTGATGAAGGGACTGGACCATCTCTCCTATGAGGAGAGGCTGAAAGAGCTGGCACTGTTCAGCCTGGAGGCTCATGGCGGATCTCATTAATGTATATAAATACGGGAGGGTGCACAGAGGATGGAGCCAGGCTCTTTCTGGTGGTGCCCAGTGACAGGACCACAGGCAGTGGACAAAAGCCATCTGGACTGCTACAGCTGTCAGACCAACTTAAAATATTGAGGATGTCGTGATCTTTATCTGCTGTTTTGCAGTCGTTTTGGCAATTAAAAGCCAAAATGAAAATACTTATTTTTAGTCTCATGCCTTAATCTCAACTTCTTGTCAGCCACGTGCTGTTTGTGTAGTCAGATGGCAAGTGTAAAGTGACGGGTTCAGCTACCATATTTGTGGTCCTGACATAGTATTTCACAATGGAAACTTCCTTTGGATAGGTATTACCTTTTACAGGTAATACATAAGCTATCAGTGACAAAAATTATTTATGTTTAAACATGAAGCATATTGGAGATGGTTTCCAGTAGTTCTGAAAAATACTGTTACGCTAACGTCGTGAAACCGCTCGGCAGTATGTTCCCTAAGCACGTGATGAGCTTTTTTTGGTATAATGACTGGTTGACCCAGTAGCCTTTCTTAAAGGAAGACTATTACACGTATGGCAGGTGTGTTTTTACAGAGGTCTTGGATAGCATGAGAATGTTAGATATGTGAAAATCATGTCAATGTGTTTTGGGGTTTGTTTTTGCTTGAATGCCACCTGCTGTTTTCTTGCCATGTATTTTGCATTACCTTCCGTTTATTTAGCTGATGAATACTTCAGGGAGCGCTTGTTCAGCGCTTTGGCTCCTCTCAGAATCTTCCAAAAACAAACTGAATGAAGAGATGTTAAGTGGACATTTATCTCATGACAGAAATGTAATAGATGATCAGTCCTCCAGGTCTTCGGCTCTCCCTTCTCTTCTGTGCACGCACGTAGTGATTTGCTTTATTTTGTTAAAGCACCTATAGTAACAGTATTTCATAGATCTGGAGGCACTCCAAACTGTGGTTCATCCCAGATGAAAGCAGTTTCTCTGATACTATTATTTATTTAAAAAAAAAAAACAAACCAAACCAACAACAAACCCAGCAGCCACCTCTGCTCTTCTCCATTCTAGAGGAGAACAAACCCCTTCCCTACTGCAGCGCAAGGAGCAGCGAGGAAGCCGCCTCTGTTAACTGGCTTCCCCTGCTTCCGTGTACTTCTCCGGACCGCTGAGCACGGCTGTCATGCTGAGGCTGTCTGAGGCAGAGGCCGTGGCAGGAGGACCATGTCGGTATGGAGTAATTCAGTATCGGGACTTCCTGGGTACATGTATGGTAGAACAAATACTGCTATTTCGGATGGGCTTTTACCTGAATGTATCATTAAATCCAACTCTGGTATTTTTAAAGACTGGTTATGCCACACTGACAAAGAGTTGTCCCAAATGGAGAGGGCTTCCAACTACCCGTTAAAAAACGTCAATTTTGCTTTGCAACCAGAATTTGTTGTCAGTAATAAGCAAGAGGCAGTAGCTTTTATAATAGGTACGTAAGGAAGTTGGTGTTTTAAGTGCACGTTGGCCAGAGAGAAGGCATCACAGGAGCTGAACAATTCCTGGTCTGGTTCTGTCTCCTTTCCCTTGGTAGTGCCATCACCCTCCCTTTTGTTGCTTACTACGGTCTAGTGACCCTGGCCCAAATCGGCTGTTGTATAAATGCAGGGTTTTCAGTTGCCACTGAGTTTCCATTTCTTGTTCTTTTTCTCCTCCCTTTCCACAGCAGTTTTAGAGCTTTTTCACCATCAAGGGTGTGAACCTGCACTCCAGATGGTTTCTGGCCAATTTACTGGGTACCGGAATTGTTTTGCAGGGACTTTTGTCCCCTCCAATTTACAACACTGAGCTTTTTAGCTTTTTTGAGAGCTTTTTAGCACTTCAGGAGTCTGATGTGTTTTCCGAAGCAGAGTATTGACTGTTTGTACTGTGGTGTTTGTAAAAACCCAGCGTGACCATAGTGGACTTCTCAGGGCCTAGTCAGCAGCCTGCCAAGAAACCCAGGAAAAGTTTGGAGGTTGTTTCTTTAGGCAACAACATAGGTGTGTCACTGTATCTGCGTACCTCGTGGTGGCTTCTTGTCTGTCTGATACACTTTGGTATGCGCGACAGCAAACAGAGGGACCTGGTTGCAGATCCAGTCTGTTCACGGTGGTAGAGCAAGGAGGATTTTCCTTCAGTGCAGGAAAGAGTTGAAACTCAGAGGCGCTGTGGGATTAGGCAGGTGTACGCCAAGCAGTTGGGCAGCATTTAGCTGGACTAAAACAAGGCCATAATTTAGGTATGCGTTGCAATTCTGGCTCTTTTTCAATGCCTGTACAGTTGATTCACATCAAAAGTTCCCCCTGGTAACAAGACGAGTTGTGTAGTTCAAGAAATACAACAAGAACAGAGCGTGTTGGCTAGTCCCCTAGGCAAGCGCCCGTCTGGAGCTGTATGTGCACGAGCAGCAAAGTTACAGCACGGAAAGACACCTGGCTGTAATCTGTTTACCGAACATTCTGGTGCAAGAGCAGTAAAAAGCCTGACAGCCTGGGTGTATTTTAGTTTTTCAGTCGTAGACTACAGTAAGTTTTAGATTACTACGCTTTCTAATACATGAAATGTGCTTATAAGAACTCTAAGGCAATTACAAACACTGTATTTTAGAAATGTTACTGCTTTCTTTAAGTGGATCAACTGAAATTTTACTTTTGCCTTTTCTCCAAAAAAACTGTTCCTCTTAGTTGTAGAAGTATATTCCAAAGAACTTAAATCTTTTGGTTTTGCTCTTCTCTAATCTTATTCTGCCTATGAGAGGGTTAATGAGATGTGAATTGTGATCTCCTTATTGATTTCCTAATTATTTTTCATAGTCTAACCACAGCTCATGATTTCCGCTTCTCACTGATGAAAAGTGTAGGAGCAACAGGAGTGGATAATCTGTACGTGTACATCCTGGAGCTGGTTGGGGTTTTATTTTTGCGTGTTTTGTAACCTCTGTCTGGTCTTCTTCCCGTATCGTATGTACTGCCTTTTTGTCTTTGGTCATACCACAGCTTTTTAAATCCTCATTTAATTCAGGTTAATTTCTGTAAATGAACTGGTTTTTATTTGGTTCAGGAGTGAGGATGTGCAGTAAAAATGGAACGTAACATCTTCCGCCGGTTTCATTCAGTAGTCTGTCCTGACCTTTATTTCCCAGAGCACTTCCACTAAACCAGCAGCTGCCACCTTGTCTGCGGCATCCGGGGATCTTGATCTATTCACTGAGCAAACAACAAAATCCGAAGAATCGGCAAAGAAACAACTCTCCAAAGACTCCATCTTATCACTGTATGGCACAGGAACCATGCAGCAGCAAAACGCTCCCGGTAAATAATTTGGTAAAGTTTTCTGTGCAGTCCTATTTTAAGCTTTACCTAGAAGAGTTTTGTCCTACGAGTATAAAATACAAGGTTGGGTACCCTGCTGCCTATATTCAAGCGAAGATTTTTATTTTTACTATTTGTAAAAATGAGAAGATTACTGAAATGTAATACAGAAGCGAAAGAAAAAAATAGTATGTGATTTTAGTTTCTTTATAGCTGTTCAAATTATCAAGTATATAATTTACTGAAAGATTTATGAATTCAGCTTCTGCCATCTAATTCGTCACTTGAGGGCTGGGTCTCCGCTGTGCCAACAGCAGGCTGCCCGGCTCAGCACGGAGCTGCCATACCTTCACTTCAGCTATGTTTGTGTGAAAACAAAAACCTCCAATACCGCGGTTAAAAGACTCTGGTTTGCCACAGGGATTTGCCAAGCTCTTTTTGGCAGTTAACCTCTGGCGGTGAGTCCTTTTCCTCTGAGAGTTGTTAAGCCTTTTTTTACTTTTACCAGAGACTAAATTAACAGCACTGACGTACAACTGGACAGAGTTATCCTTTAAAATTTATTGTGGTGCGCTTCTGACTTACGGGGATGGGGGAGAAAAAGCACAAAACACTTTTGCTGAAGTCTTTCCTTCTCTGGTTCAGGTATGTTCATGGGGTCGTCTTCTATGCCATTTACCACGCAACCATCCACTCATTTTCAAGGCTTTCCAGCCATGGGAGTTCCTGTGCCTGCAGCAACTGGGATGATGGGAAACGTGATGGGACAGTCAGTGCCAGTCATGGGACAGAGCACAGGCGTGATGGTAGGAATGGGAATGCCCAATGGATTTACTGGTGCTACACAAACTGGTGTGATGGGACTTCCTCAAAATGTCATTGGACCTCAAGGTGGAATGGTGGGACAGATGGTCACGCCACAAAATAAGTATGGATTGCAACAAAGCCAACAAGCTCCGTGGAACCTCGCTCAGGTAAAGACTTGCTATTCCCAGACAAGAGTGCTTTAGAAAAGTTGCTGCTTTTCAGACACAAAATCTTTGGCTGTAGTTGTGGTGTAGCCAGGTTACAGACTGCTGGACTATGAACTGCTCAGAGGCACCGGGCAAAAAAAAGGTGAATAATTCAATTAAATATAGCTAATACATAAGCAGAGAATAAATTTTGCCGAGGTAGACCAGTTCTCTGCTTCTGTAGCTACTCTTATCCTGGCATCTGGCTATATCTATCCTATAGTTACAGGATACTGAGATGTAAACACAGCCTTATAACTAAAAGCAGAATTTAATTGCTTGAGGATAGCTGTTAAAAATTAATACTTCCGTTACAGACTTCAGGATAAATTTCAGTGGAATGTGCCGTGCTTTGCACTCTCAACATTCTCCTGTAGATAGTTTGCTCAGGCTAATCAGTTTTTGATCTGTAGCGTTTCTGTGCGCTTTTTTTTCATTTCTTAAACATGTTTAAAAGGTTCTCTAAAAGTGTTCATGTAGACTTAGTGCTGTATTTGTACATTATCCGATGAAACACCTTGAAATCTGGTATTTGAGAGGTTTTGGGGGGGGGGGGACGGACGGGACGACAAAGCTAAATGATTGCCTTGGAGTTCAGTATGGATGATAGTAACTGTTTTTCATGCTGTTGTTTGAATTATAAGAACAATATAATAATTCCAGGCTGCTTACTCTAGTAACTCAGGAGGTGAACCTTAGTGACTTACTTAGATTGGATTATATTAATTTTTACCGTTCTGCTCAGTCCTGTGGTGTGAACATTGAGGAAGGTAAGCAGCATTTCTTACATGGATAAAACAGCCCCAATTAGAAAATACAGGCTGTCATTCTGCTTTGAAAAGTGATTTTTAAAATGTAGGAATTTCAAAATGTCAAACCAAAAGTCTTTTTCCAAGTATCTTACTTTAAAAAGACCCGTATCAGCTTTGAAATTAAAATCGTGCTTCTTATCAAGTGTATCCTAAAAGTTGGCTCATAGAACAAGCCCTTAACATGTTTCTGTACGCCTTGCACGTCAGATGTTACGAGTGTGCTGACATTCCACAGTTTGTAGGGGAACTGTGATCTCATCTCTGGCTCCAGTCGAAAGGGGGAGAGCTTGCTTTACTAACAAGCTTTTAGCATGCTTTATGTAGTCTGCTTCCTAAGAATTCTACTCCAGAAGAGATTAACAGCTAGGTGAAGCATGTGGTCATTAGCTTTTTTAAAATTTCCACAGTCAGCGATGGGTTCTTTTTGCAGAAACACGTGTGAAAGCACACAGCACTGAATTTTATTTACCCTGACACACTAGTTTGTGATTTACTTAATTTTTTTTTCACCATTTCTGCTTTGCAAGCCAGTATTGTTGGCTCATGCTTACATGGCCTCTGATTTTTTGCCTAATGCTGTCTCTAACCTGGATCTAATGTTGCTTCTCCAACATCCCTATTCACCAGCTCTGGTTATTGATTGCTCCAAGGGCTCTTTTGCTCTCGGACTCAGGAGAGGGAACATCTTCACTCTGTCTGTGCAGCTAGGTTTCTGGCTTGTCAAGAAGTGTTCATTTCTCGGAAGGCAAGGGAGAGTAACCTGAAGAACGTTTTTATATTGCGCACCGAAAATCACAGTGGCTAGATAATACTTGTAGAAGTATTTTTGCACCGTCCCTGAAGTGAATGTGCTGAATTCTGAACTCTTTCCCACCTTTAACTAGACATCGTCTTTAGTTTAATGTGAATGATTTCACCTGTTTTTAAGAAATTATGGTATCTGGAGTAGATTCTTTAGCAAGAACGGTTAGATTTAGGTGATCCTGAAGTTTACAAATCCGCCTCATTCTTTGTTGACTGCCACCTAAGCAGACAATTTCTATAAAAACTTGTATATTCAAGATCTTGAGGTCTCCAAAGAAATATTGCTGGGACAAAAAACATCTGGAGTTGCAAACGTAGACAAGGCTGTATTATTTGGTGTTCCTTTGTCGCGGTTGCCACTATTTTGTTGGTCAGCCTTGACACTCTGAAAGCAAGCTCTTACTAACTGGGACACATGGGGCTCCTTCGTCACACGCTCTATAAATCCACTAGTGGAGTGTTGATTCGGACTTGACCAAGTGCTACAGCCAGCCAGCTGATGGATAATGGTGACTGAACGGTTCCAGAAAAGCCGCTGTCTTGAAAAATGCTTAGAAACTTCCACTGAGTCAATGTTTTTATTTAATGAGAAATACTAATTTTAGGGAAACGTACTTTAACTGGGTTGCTAGTTGGGGGCATGACTGCTTTTTGGCTAGCAGTGCGTTGTGTTTTGGCACGGGTGCTAACTGGGCTCGTGTGTATGCCCCACAGATGAATCAGCAAATGGCTGGAATGAATCTCAGCAGCTCCAGCAACGTGATGGGCTTCGGCCAGCCCCCCAGCACAGCGGCAGGGTGGACGGGAAGCTCCTCGGGTCAGACTCTCAGCACACAGCTGTGGAAATGAAAGTTGCAATAGAAGTCTCGCCCAGAACGGCCACCTAACATTCCTTGTTCGAATGCGTTTACTTTCGCTGTTACTTCCATGTACATACTCTTTTTTTTCTTCTTCCCCAGCTGTTCAGATTAAGAATATAACTGACTGACCGTGTTGTGGTCTATATTGATTTAAATTTGATGTAGTGAAAAGCAGATCAAGAATACATTTATACATCCTTGGCAGCGTTTTCATACAATGCATACGATTTCATAGGCCATATATTTAAGAAGCTGCTTAACCACATATTGATTTTTTTTCCCTCAAAATTCTAGATCAAATGTTTGCATATAAGGGATGTAGCTATCATGTTAGTAATATCCAAAACTATGAACCCTGACACCCCCCACCCCCCCCCGAATCACCCAGTAATCCTGTAGAAGGTACTGTATGAACAAATGTTTAATCATATATAAATAGAATGTAAATGTATCACTGAGCAATGTTTTCTAGTGTATCAAACAAATTTTGTTTCATCATACATTTCACTGTGATGTTATTATGGTGTGCATAACAGGGACTACGGTTATCGAGAGAAAGATAAACCTGGATGTTGCTGTAGTTCTACAAATCAATAGTTTATTCTTTTAAAAATGAGCATTTGATCCTTTTGCGTTCCCTGTGATCAAGTATCCAATCTGGCGCTCGAGGCACGTACACAGTATTAATGCCCAGAACTAGCGGCACAGTACGTACACAAGGGAACTCAATGTGAACAGATATATTTTTCCTTGCAGAGATATCCAGGTTTATGACAGTGATTGTGTTTACATTTTATGGTGCCTCGTAATGATAAAATGTTATTTCCCTATATTAAAAGGATAAATCCATAAATGATTGTGGGTTTTTATTTCATTATCGTATGACCTACTTGACTGCTGTTTCTTCAAGAATTCTACTTTTAATGAAGGAAAACACGTTCAATTTGGAGGATCCATTTATGCAAATATTTAGAGCAACAGTCCGTGATTTAAAATCAGTTTATAATTACACCATTAAGCTGGATAAATACAAAAAGTATATACATAAACGATGATTTTGAAAATACTCCACTGCAGCCATGTTTCTCGTGATTGTTTTTACTATGTGGAAACAGCCTTAAAACAAAGGTTAAGTGTCAGTTATTAAGACGAGAGTTCAGACATGCATGCAAACAAGTTAGAACAAAGCACACCCACTTGATTTCCTTATTAGAGTATCTGACAAGTTCCTTTCGTTTCCACAGAAGTCCGTCAGCTGACTATTAAAAGGTCTCACGCAGAAGTAGGCTCTTTTAACTGGCTGAATTCGAGCGCCTCCTGACACAGCCGTTGTGCTGCACTTGCTGTGTAACTGTCTCCAGATCACACCTCGATACTGACCGTGTCCAGATGGTATTTTGGCTCATTAGCGAGGTTTACTTTTTCTGTTCGCGTGTGCCATACAAGAACCTATAAAATAACATTTGCGTTAGTACAGTCACCTCCAGAGGTGATACGAAAGCCTTTCAGTAAGTGCGGAAATCAGTACCTTTGTGCAGTTGTTTGCTTTTGGCTCCAGTTCCTCCACTGTTGTTATCTGCTTGAGAAAATCAGATTCTTGCATTCCTGGTTGAGAACCACGGCGCTTGAATACGGCTTTCGGATGAGACAGAATCACTTGAAGACTCACAGCAAATCCTTGGAGAGAGGGAGTGAAAAAAATACTAAGAAAAACCTTTAGGCTTTACAGTTTCAGGCAAGTTACACTTAAGCGTAGAAGTCTCCCACGTTCTTCTTAAAAATGTGTAAATTTGATTGCATGGACAGACAATACATTTGGTAGGATGTACAAAACTATGTTGTTTTGTTCTGCCCCGAAGGTGCAATTGCATTTTTTTAATTGCACCATATTTTCAACGTTTTTAATCCATTTCCCATCGTGCAGAGAATATATGCTTTTTCGCCTGAAAAGTCAGGTATTGCTAAGATCTCAGGCTATCCTTCCTTTTAATTAAGAAATAAAACTGAATTTTAGGTAAAATAAAGTGTATAAAACTTAAACTGTACAAAAACTTCTAAGTTTAAAGGTGAGAATCAGAAAAAAAGGTTAAAATATGTTGCTTAGATGTAACAACTGCAGTCTTTAGAGATTTTTTAGCCTTTAGAGAGTTCTGACGTAATTGCTGCTGAAAGACAAGTCATACTCGCGTTTCGCCTTGTACACCGAGTAGCTATTGTGGACTTGCGAATCGTTTTCATCAGCGGTGGTCTGCGGGACAGCCTGCAGCCGATCTGTGCATTGCACAGCGTGACTGAAAGGGCTTCATCACTGCACATGCTCTGTTTTTGCGATGCGTTCCTCTAATAACGTACGTTGGGTCCCTCAAAGGGAGATTGCAAACTGAGAAATCACTAGCGTGAACAAACTCGCCCTCGCTGAAGCAGCTCTCATGAATCTCCAACTTGCCATTATTTATAGAACGCTCCAGTTTTCATTCAGCAAGGTTCAGGCGCACATATGCTGCTTTACGTATGACTCAAAACTCGGCTGATATACTTGTAAAGAAAAATTATGGTTGTGACTCGTGTCTAATTGCCAAGCCTACCAAAGAAATCCTTTTTTTCATCAGTTCAGAGTGGTTCCAACTGTCCCTTTGTGACAGCAGTAGGAACAGTTTTGATATCTGTTCTGGAAAACTGTTAAGGACACAATTCTAAAGCCAGTATTAAAATTTTCTCATTTAAAAATGAATATAACTTTCTAGTGGAACATAAATCTGTCCTCTTTTTTCACTAGGATTACCTTGCTACTGTATTTTCCTTGCATGTTATCTATGGCTTTTATGGGAGCCTTTTAGAAAGGAAAATACAAGGAAGTAATTACTACATCACATGTAAAGAAGGCACATGAAACCACTTTTATCTTAACTGTTGTGCTCTTGCTTGTAGCAAAGCACAGGAAGACACCAGAAAGTGATTTTTTTTTTTTAATTTTTTTTTTAACTTAAAGATTTGGACACTGCAGCTGTAGGAGCTGCTGTTTCTTTTTAGAGAGCTTTAAGATTTAATTTTTAAGATTTAAGCTGGTCATCCATAAAGGCGAAAATGAAGTAAACACCAAAGTTAATGTACTGTCCTAGTTTTTAGAGTGGAGAAGGAATCCCATTCTAAGCAGAAGAGACACATGGCTTTTCTGCTGCTTATCTTGGTGTGTCTCAGCCTGGCCCCCAAAGCCCATACATTAATTTCTCCTAGGTTCTAGCATTGCAAAGCTTGCTCCTCTGTTGAGAAAATTGGATTCGGTTCTGAGGGTGGATTTCTGCTACACACAGAGCTTCAGCTGTGCCACACCCCCTGCATGTACACACGCTATTGCAAACTGCCATTTTTAGGGTGCTATCAAAAAATCCCCCACGTTTTCAGGCATCAAGTAAAAGTCAAATTACTAAACTGAGTGTTGCACGTGGCAAGGGCATGGCCCACTATGCATTGACTGGCCTGTGGCCTGAGGTTTGTTTCTTAAGAGAATCCAGTAAATCAGCCACTTGAAGAGTTAAAATAGCTGAAGGAGACTTATCTCCTGGCTCTCTAGTTCTGAGATGGCCCAGGTTTTGCCCAGACTGGCACTAGTTACTTCTCTCAGTAGATAACGATCCTGGGGTAATAGATGAAATGACACTGTTAGTTTGCATTCTAGCCTCAAACAGGGATTAAGCTGGGATTACTGTCTCCAGCGCAGCATAACTGAACAGTGCTACACACGTACAATTCTTTTACGTGATCCTTATTCCTATAAGGCCATAATGGGCTTAAATTCACATGAAATGCCACAGGGCAATTTTTGCTTACAACACGCAGTTCTCTCTCGCTTTTCTTCCCTGAAGGTAAGGAAGTTGGTGTCAAACTCCAGAACCCACCTACAGTTAAAAACCACCAGAACTAATTAATATGGTGTGTTGGTTGCCAGACAAGAAGCAACACAGGAAACAGCTGCTCTGCTTTCTGAATGCAATTTAGCATTGGAACATAGTAGTGTCACCCACAACTTCTCAAAAGAAATAACCAATGTTCACTGAACTGATCTAACGTGATTGCCGTGTGTGAGTACATTTCAAAGAATAAACTAGGGAAGTTGGCCAGCTAGGTAGGGTCTTTGAGCTGATCCCAGTGAAATCAGCAGGACTGGCCTCCACTTGCAGTAGGCAATATGGCCCTGTATTTTGAAGTCTAGAATAACAAGTTTAGGTGCTTGAAAGCAAGGCTGCGCTTCCTCTGAACAGCCACAAGTTAAATCAGTGGTCCCAAACATTTTAAAAAGTCATTCTTTTCACACCCAGCCTCATGACCAAATTCTCATGAGAATCACTAGAAAAGATAGTTCTGTAAACCAAAGGGAGCCTCCTTACCAATGCCTTGGGAATCAGAACATTAATTATAAACAGCTGTAGGCAGCTGAGCAGTTTAATATATGTACCTATTTTTTTTTTTTTCATGGTAATATTTTCAAGAGAGATCCTTGATCTTCCTTATGTGCAGTATATGGTATAACCTAAGCTGCTTGTGTAGTTGGTGCCAGCAGATAGAGCAAAGCCAGTGATGTACTACAGCATGGACTTACTTAGGTTTCTTAGCAAGTCCTCCAGGTCCCCAGGGGGTATGTTGGGGAGTCAGGGCAAGGGTGGAAAACTGAGTGTTAACGTATCGTCCTGTTCAGACACCTACGCAGTTCTGGATTTACAGGTTCTGTTCTGTTTGTCTGTGCCCTTCCACAGTATTCCTGCGGCGAATGAAGATGCAAACTTATTTTTACCAGCCTACACAGCATCCATTTCTCTCCTCGCTGAAATTAAAAATGTAATTTAATTTCTTCAGTTATTTTTTTGAAGGCTAATAAAAGTTCTCTCACAAAGTAGTAACTCCTTGTTCGTGGATCTGCAGTAACTTAGTATACTCTCAATACTTGTATCTTTGTCTCTGTAACCCTCCCTTCCGTGACTTTGGTAAAAGTCTGAGCAGGTAATGCTGCTAATGGAGCTGCTTTTCCCTCATGCCAGTGTTTCAGCCAGCAACTGCAAAGCGTAAAACAACAACTTAAGAACTTTCCATGTATCTCTCCCTGTCTGGGTTAGAGTCCCTCGGCTTTTTGCCTGCTTCTAATGAATTATGAACCATGCTATCATCTTTATAATGCCCGTAAGTAACCACTTCTACAGCATAGTATCAATGCGTATCTAGAAATCCACAAGCAGAGACTGTTAAAATGCCACAGCTGCAGTCCTCAACAGGCTGCGCGGGTTTGGGGATTGACATACGTACTTCTCTCCTGAGGAATGCCTCTACCTGGACACTCAGGTATTTATTTTCATGCCAGGTGATACTCTTAACTTTAAATGCTTCTACAGTGCAGAAAAATTCACCTGATGATGTTTCTAACTTTGAGGTATTAACAACTATTAGTTCTCCTATACTCTTTTTAACCAATTGTACTGTAAATACTGTACATATTTCTCATCAAACATTTCAATCCATATAAAAATATTCTGTTGAGATGAGAAAGCACTGTTCTTTTCCCTCTCCCAAAACATACAGGTATCAGAAAAAAGAAAATGGCTGGCTATTTCTACCCTGTTCTTGCCCTTGGATTCCTACTTTTCCCCTTCCCTCTCCTCCTTCCAGAATACAGAAGATGCTTAAATGCAAATATCGTATCATTTGCTGGGAAACCAGCTGCTGCTACATCAGAAATCGGACTTCTGCACAGTGGTGATTCATGTGGCAGTTGTGAATATATACAGAAGATTGTCTAAGCCTGGACTGACAGCAAGACAGAGCTATGTGGTGTGCTAACTTCCCAGCAGAAGATTGATTAGATCCATTTTGAAGCTTTTCTGCCTCCATCTACGAGGCTATAGCTGTCAGTGATTTTTTCCCCTAAGCTAAGTGTTTCAAACTATATCCATCTACAGCTATCACCGTCATTCCAAATAACTGATAAAAAATGAGTAATTTCATGATAAAGTAGCATTTTGCAACATGAGGTCCAAGAAGGGTCTGCATTTATACTGCCCGGCATAGACTGACGACACAATGAAAGGCAAGGACTCCTTGCAAAAATTAATTGGATGAATTAATTTACAATTAACTTGTTTCAGACAAACAATTTATACGACATAAAAGCCAAGTTGCCACACAGAATTAAAAACAAGTGAAAGTAAGTTCAGACATCACCAAGCAGCAACTTGATTAGATGAGATGTACAAGCTAAGACTTCAGGATATTTAGTGCTGAAGGGCTACATACAGCGGATGTGCTTCAGAAGTTTAAAAGCTGCTTATGCAGAGACATCTGTTTCTGCCCCACTCACAAAAAATGTAAGAACGGTTATTACGAGAAACATTCACGTATCGTGAGACCTGGTACTTACCTGCCATGTCAATAGCAAAGGGCCTGTCAGCTCTCCAGCCAGTGTACCAGCCAACAACTTTGCCGTTTTCCACGACTGGGCGCTCGTACCGTCGTCCTCCTACCAGTCCCACGGGCCAGACCGATACTTTGCGGGTTGTACGCATCTGCAAGAGGCAGGCACAGCGTGACTGCATGCACGTTTTCCTAGTAGGCTTTTTTTTTGTACGTGTTGGTGGAAAGCCTACACATTAATCATCAAGACTAGGTATTTAAAAGCAATTCTAGCTTACAGATTTCAGCCCAACAGAGTAAGTATTTGAAAGCTGCATGTGCCCACTCATTTTCTGTGAAATTTCCAGCTCTCTAGCCCAGAGGCACCTCAATTCTACTGAAAACATTGTATTAGGTTTTTATAACAAAAAATTTTAAAAGCCATGAAAAAATAGTATTTGTTTTCTTGTTTGTTTGGGTTTTCAAGGGTGTAGTAGATCTTTTTCATCTGCAAGACTATGTAGCATTCTTGCAGTAGGCTTATTTCTATAGATTGCTGAGGTATTGTACAAGCCCAGCAAGAGAGAATATTACAATAACGATTAACAAATACACACTTCATTAAGACAAGTACAATTAGTTTGAGACTGGTAACAAATACACTGAGTACAGGAAATTGTGACACACATCTCCTACCTGCAACTTACCAGATTTGTACAGTAGATGCAGCTCCGATCTATTAAAGGCTCACAGCAAAAGATTACATTTGGGCTAAGCCTTTTTAACTTCTACATTTTCTCTTGAAAAGCTCCGCTAAGTTTCTGAGGACAGAAAGCAGGTCGGGCAGGATGCTTCTGCTAGTTTGCCATCAGTAACGGGAGTCCTTCCCAATGGCGTAAATGTAACTAAATGCAATTCTGGAAACGTGATCCTCATCTAACCTAGAGGAATCTATAAATACTAAAAAATCACTCTAGCAAAAAGCATGCATGACTGGGAGTCAGTGAATTCAGTTCACTGGTTAGTAGACCGTTTTCTTCAGTAAACGGGAGATAGCACGACATGAACTCTGATGTGGTGATCCCCGTGGGAAAAATCACTGACAGTCTGGCATGGGAACTTGAGAAGACGAGTGCACGGACACAGCAACTTGCACAATTTAACCACACTGATTCAAAAGCCACTGTTTTAACTACTGTGCTTAAATATGCCCCTATTTAAGCAAGTATTAAACTATTTCAGTGTAACGTGGGCTTAATTTGATCGTTTTTTAAAACAATCTTTTCTCTTCTGTTGTAGTTGAGGCCTATTCCTTAGGGAAAGGTTATCCCTTTCTCCTTCCAAGCACTCCTCCTAGCAAAAACAAACACAGTTTTACATATTTGTAACTGCAGTCCCATATCGATGGATGCTGAAGTAAAAGACAACCTTGATTAAATATTAAACACTTCCCTCTCTTTCTGCCAAGGTGAAAGATTTATCTTGCATATCATCTAGACTCCCAGAAGATGCACGAAAAAAACCAAAGACATCATGTCACTCTGGTTCACATTTCTAAGCTAGAAACATAGCAGATTCTTAGGAGAACTTTCACATAGGGAAGGCATAAAATACATATTTAAAAATCCACAGACGTGTGTGCACACGGAAGGGAGGCATGCACCTTCTCTCCCTCCAATTCTTTGTGTACCTTTAAATTTGTTTAGCAAAATTTTCTCACTCCGACCCTAATAACTGTTGCAGCAAGTCACGACCATCGCACTCAGCAGCAGCAGTCCATACTGTACAAGAACAGGGTATGTATACAATTGGCAACATAGGATTTCTCGCGATAAGGATTCTATCCAAACCATTGACTATTTAATTGCCAGTGAGAGACTGCCATGAATCTCTCTACAGATTATTGTTAAATGTGTTTGTCTGTAACTGTTCTCCCTGCTTAAGACTATTTTTCCAATCTCTCCCACTCCTCCATTTAGGAAAAGCAGAGTTAGCAGTTAACTATTTGGATATGGAGATCGGTCAAACGTTGTTATGAAGAGCTTTTAGCTCTGGTTTGAATGATACATCCATTTTGCAAATTTTTCTAACGGTAATTTGTATTAACATCCAAACACATCAGACATGGACACAGGGCATCACCCCATCAGACTTGTCTACGCAGGCAAGTTTCCCCGTAGGTTTTCAAGGGCCTGTTCAAGCCACGTAACACCCAACTGTGCTACACCAGTATTAACCGCAGGACGAACACAGACGCCCACTAACTTTTTTGTGTTGCCACTAACACCTTCTGGAGGGTATGGATACCTGAACAAATTACAGGCGTTCTGATTTACAGCATTTTAGCTACCCCGTGCCAACTGGCTGCACCCATGGTAAACATAAAATGCCTCAAGACAAGAGCAGGCACGCTCTGACTACAAGAGGATAGCTAATGTGTGGTAAGCCCACACCCTGCCTTTTCTCACAGTAGAGCATTTGGGCAGCTGTGCTGCAAAATGAGCCAGATCACAGGAGACTTCTGAATTGGGTCAATACCAGCCACAGCATTTATGCTAGGAGAACCAGACTGATTTACGATACTACTTTACCATACACAATGTGTAGGAAAATCTTGTCAATGCAACGTATCTATCTCACTGACCTCATAAAACCAGCATGAAATGACCCAGAAAGTTTTAATTATTGCAGTCTTGGGTCCATCTTGGTGTATACAAGTTAAGTCAGTAAAGCCACCACACATCAGAAGGAAGGAAGTAACCCTTTGCAGAGCTCTTTATTTTGTCCTTGTGTTTCTTTATTCTCACAGGTTACATTTTTGGAGAACGAACTAAGTGGGTGTCAAGAATACAGCAATCCCTTTAAGTAAAAACTGAAAGAGCACATCTAGACCGGTATTTATGCTAATTCTGAAATACCTTACAGCCACAGGATACGCTAGGCAGATGAAAGTAGGAATATTTCTTTTAATCTTCTGAGAATAGCATTACTGCAGTTAACATTGATGCATTAAGGCTTTATTTATGTATGATGGGGAGAAAGCTATTGTTTGGATTAAAAGGCCAGCTTGCATCTGGAATTTGACGCTGCTAATCATGGGGACACAAAAAGGTGATTCAAAAACATGTTAATTCTAAATAGCTTTATTGCTGTGGGTTAAACAACTGCCCAAATCCTGTAACATACAGCTTCCTAAATTACTCTTCCATCTGTCATTTTAATGTGCAGTAGTAGCACATGCAGTCTTAATACTCAGCATTTTAAGACCTAGTAGCTTACATGAATGTTTATTCATCTTACTTACACTTAACTCTCTGTAAGTTAGGCATCTGGTCTATCCTAGTTAGACTTCTATAGTTAATGAACAGAGATAGGAACCTACTGACGTGATTCATCCTGCCTGGCTTAGACAGCTGTCTTTCTTACAATAGGATGAATCTCCCTCTGGCAATGCTTTTGTCCTCTATTTACTTTGTGGTTATCTGAAAGGGGATCTTGGGCATAGGAGGAGAGTGATGTACTGGGTGGAGGAAGATGAGAAAAGGACTCTGTAAGACAGTAGAACAAACCCAAATGAAGCAGGGGGGACACAATTGGGAAGGAGCGGGCAAGGAAATGACAGGAGAGAGGAGTAACAACTGACCAAAGACATCCCAGTGAGGTGATGAGCATATAACAGTAAATACAGTAGCAATAGAGGAGCCACTAAAGAATAACAAATGAAAATGCGGAAAATGTAGCTGAGCAATAAAAGACAGTGATAAAAGCATTGCCAAAAATAGCATCTCATTAGTCAATCAAGAAAAGCTGCTTAATGGGATGCGCCAGACTGATGGATAGGGAAGATACCAAGCCAGTAACAAAATATAAAAGCCCAAGGGGAACAAAGGCAAATGACAAACAGAAGGAAACATGACCACACTTCCCACAGTGAAAAGGCTTCCAAACTGGAACAACCACCCTAGTGTGCTTGCAGCATGGTGTTGATGCATTTCTATTCAGGATTCAAAGCTCTCAGTAAATGCAAACCTGGCTGCCACACCCAGTAAGATTTTTTTCTCTCCCCGTTCTCTATCACTTCAACCCCTGTGTAATTTGTGATCTGTACTGGTCAGGCTACGGGTTATCATCCAGGCTTGCCCCCTCGTTCCCCAGCCCAACGAGACTCACACAGATTTCTATGCAAAATTCCGATTTATTATTACCAGAGATGGGATCTAGAGCTCCTTCACCACAACCCTTCCACAGGGGCAAACGTTACGGGTTAAAGCACGAGCACAGCGTGGTTCCCTGTCAGTTCTCACACAGGCATCCTGCATTACTCGCACGTTATTTAAAGCCAAATTCTGCTTCAACAAAACTTACGTGACTGTACTACAAGTCAGAGGGATAGCTCAGCTGCAACGACGCTATGCCCGTTTACTTAGACATTAAATGGAGCTTCTGCCCCTACTTACCATTACTTCAAAGGAGGTACTGAGCCATAGAAAATCTGTGCCAGTGGGTTTTGTGGTTCAGGGACTGTGATGCTTAGGGGATAGTAACTTCAAAAAGCAAGTTTGTTGCCGGTAAACTTGGCTGTAAAAGGCACGTCTCCATGGAAAACTTGTAGAAAGGGTCTACAAATCAAAAAAATTGTCAATCATTGATCTAGCCTGCTCTGCAACCCTCACAGGTGATCCGATTTAGTGCTTCACCATCCTCACTATTAGAAAGCTTTTTTCCAAACATCTGCCTTAAACCTCCTCTGCTGATTCATACCTAATCTACACTGCAGAGGGAGGATACGTTAACTCCCCCTTCTCTCAAGCAACATTTTACATATCGGATACAATGATTAATGCTTCTAAATTATACCAGCATCCTTGGGCACAAATGTCAATATGCTTCCCTACAGGAGAAAACTGTACTAAATTTAACTAAGGCAGTTAGGAGCCAATTACTCTGGATTGGGAAGACTTCCAAAACATTTGCTATTCATTTTTCCTTTTGGCCCTTCTACTTACTCTTTTTCTCATCCTACTTTCTGTTATTCTACTAGGTCGTGTTCACTGTACCTCTGAAGAGCTGCTGACCATTTGTAATTAATTTCATAGTAACAGTATCAGTTTCACAGGTAAGAAAAAGACTGCTGTCAAAGTGCAGAAACTGACAGTGCTTGGTATTTTGTAACCCAGAGTCCTTCACTTGGATAGATCTGTTTCAAACAGCTTTTCCTGTCAGTGTTTCCTCTCATTTTTAAGCTGTTCCATTGTTTCTCTACCAGTCTTTTCTAATCCAGCCTCTTCAGCATCTGTATTACATGTCTACGTGGAAGGGGAATGTCACTGCGCATTTAAAATGTCATGTATTCTTAAATCATTTATATACTAGAAAGGTATTTAATGCACTGCTAACTCATATTTAGATCCTTTTATATTATGAAGAAAATAAGTGACTGCCAGCTAATATTAAATTCTGTCTAGACTACTGTTATTTTTAAGATTACAGAAAAAATTTGATTTTTCCAACCAGCTCCAAGAGATACAATGAAAGATCGCCATGTTTTCAAAGATAAACATATTCACTTATACTACTTTTAAATTTGTTGCATAAATATATCCATTAAAAAATACACAGAAGCTAGCTTAACACAGTGTATAAAGATTAGGACAGTTATGTAAAAATTATCAAAGGAGCACTTACCCTTTCCTAGTCAAAGTTGGAAAAAATACTAAATATTCACCTTTTCTGTAATGTCTTCTTTGAGTTGCTGTCAAAATATTTTACAAAGACAATCATGGGGAAACTGAAGCCTGTGTGACATGTAATGCCTGCAAGTATTTCTGTTCTGTTTTTAATAACGAAGGGGGTTTTTTGGGGGCTACAAACTGTTAAGAGCCATTAGAATATCTGCTACCTTTATACCCACCTTTTGGGAGAGCGAAGGGCAGGGGCATAAGAAAATGTTTTCAGTCTGAATCACTCACACAACTTAGTGGCACTATAGAGCAGAGGGCATGAAAATTTTCAGAGCTGCACAGCCCTAACCTTCAATGAGAAGGTCACGTCCATTAGCCAAGACAAAATGTTTCCTATTTTCCCCTCAGTTCTTCATGAATCTTTGTTCCCATCTGGCTCATTTGAGGATGATCCTACCTGGGCAGTTTAGGCCACTACACAAGCAACAGCATACCTTTAAAATATTAGGGAATTTTTGTTAAATTTGATGTTTAAGTTACTCCTGTGCAGAGCAATCCAGCTGACTGTTCTCTTTGCCGATCATGTTCTTACCTTCTCTGTGGCTCCGTGAATCTTGAGTTACCTGCAAAGACTACCTCAACTTCAGGAGCAGGGGTTGAGCTCTCTCTCCTCCTACCTCCTTTCCAGCTTCAACTCTACCATCATAGTCAGGGCATTCTTGTGCAGGCAACAGCTACAGCAAATTGAATTCTGGTCCCCAACTCAGTGGGCAGCAGGGCTAACCGCTAAACTCTTAAATAAAGTTTGGGGTTTTTTTCCCTTGGAAATGACAATTCACCCTGCAAGGCTGTATTCAGATTAGACCTTATAGTGCGGGTTCCTCTAAGGAGACTCAGTCTGCAAACCCTTGCCTTGCACTCAGACCAGATAGTGGTATATGCCAGACTTGCACGCTCTCGGCACCCAGCGAATCTTGTTACGAAATATTAGGTACCAATGGCCAAAGGGCTAGGGGTGTCAGCGAGGGAGAACATAGTTTTAAATATGAGTATTTTAATTTCACATACATCTCAGTTTAGGTGTCTGAGCACAATACAAGCAAAGGTGACAGATATAACCTAGGCAGGACTCTCTAAAAATCAATCCATTTCTGAATGCAGCAAGCTCACTTTCTCACACACGTTGAAGATCTTTACTCCTGTTCTTCGTACTCCTTACGCAGCTCACCCCTCACCCTCAAGGGCTTCAGGGCGGTCTGCACAATCAACAGCAGAGTGGACCTCCAACACTAATTCCTCCAACTTGCATACATAGCCACGCACTGACCAAGGAAGTAGTGGCCTTTGGCCAACTACTCAAAATATGGAAAGGGCAGAGAAAATGCCCGACATGTAGGAACACATGAATGATGTGAAGAGTTAAGGGAACTGGAACTTGGCTATGGCTATCGTTGGTTTCCAGCGCTTAGGCTGATCTTGTTTTTAAAATCTCTCTATGAAGGTGGAATGCCAGCTTTCTGTAAGGTTTTCTTTCCGGCAGTCTAAAAATATGAAATTGGCAGTTGCTAGGCATCAGTAACAATATTACAATAACTTGTAGTCAGAAATAAGATGGAGCACAAACGCAACAGAAACTGTAACAGAGTCACTCCAAAAAGAACAGCCTATAGTAAAAAACAGAAGTTAGGACGATTCATATAGAAACATCTGTTAAGGCATATCAAATACAGTAGTTGGGATTTCAGGCCTCAGCGGCTTTTTTATGAACACAGGCTGACGTTCAACTGATAAAAGATATTTTCAGAAAGCGGACTGTTGTTTTTGATGGAGCAATGCAGATAGACCCCTCCAGGTGAACAGATCATACCTGAGCAGAAAAAATAGAAATTATTTTTGAGGTCTGGATCCCAAAATACTAAATGACAAAATACAATATGCCAGCACCACCAGCACTGAAGTAAAAGCACCATTTTTCACCTGACCACTATTATACTCTCAAGTGGAAACAGTTGGGAATACCTTAATGGCCACACCTCCACTCCTGGAAATACTTCTTCATGATTGCTGCAGCCTCACTTAGTGCTCTAAAGAATTGCACAATCACTGAACAAATTCGTCCTTTCCCTGAAGCCTTTCCAGGGAAGGTGAGCCTTTCATAACAAAATGCTCAGCTGAGCCAATGCTGAATACACTGTAGCAGCAGAAAGACAAACCAGGCTCTCCACCTCACTCTGGAAATGACAACTAAACCCCCTCAGACCCTGCCCAGTTTGACTTTGAAGAAATAGTTTTTGACAGTCAAAAACTAAGCTATACACCCATATGCCATTGCACGTCTTAGGAAAAAATTATAAACAGCACGAGGGGTTCCAGATGGTGACATTTTCCAGCAAAACACTACTGTAAGCTGGTTTGGTTTTTTTTCCTGATTTCAATGAAACACATTTTGCCCAGGTCTATTGGGCCCAGCTCATTCCGTATCAAATATAAGGTACTCATTCCTATAAGTACCAGATAGAAGTACTCTGGACAGAGATTAGAATTTCCTCATCAAAAGCTCTCAGAAGTATCCCATGGCATTCCACGTCAAAGCACACTCCTTTTTGATCATGCCCTTACGGTTTATACACCTCCACTCACAATAAAGCCTTTGCTGATTTTGCTTTGTTAAAAAGGCTCTGTTTTCTGTAAGGGCAGTAGGGAAACCCACAGCAAAGGAGCTGCCTTCAACATAACCCTTCACTGACGTGCAGTTCCCCGGCACGCTTTCTGCCCCACAATAATGCTTTTTCAACCTCTGAGCGAAACGCACCCCTAACACCAATGCATCTCTCGTGTTGGTTTTACAGTCCTAACTAGCCTTGGTTCCCACCCCTCCCAAGCCCTCACTGCTGTTACTGAAACCAACTTTGACGCAGAAATTACAAACAAGACAGACCTACTATTTCGTAAGCCAAGCCAGCAAATGTACATAACTACTTGTGGGCAGATGCTAGCAGACACTGCTGGCAGTTTGGGACCCACACGTCCCCAGGCCCGTAACAGTGACATGCTGAAGGTGAGCCAGCCAGCACAGGATGGTGGTAGCACCAGAACTCAGAGCTCCTGTCTCATCCCTCTACATTTATACTACCCTCCCCAGTGAGCAGACTACAGTTTATCAGACCTCCTTTGGGATTACGTGACTGCAGGTCTGGAGAATTGTCCCTGGCAGGGTAACAAACTGGAGGGGGGGGNGAAGTCCCTCCCTCTCAGGTATCATTACCACCATTTTCATGACAGGAATTACTATCCGTTTTCATCTGCACACAACGTGTTCTGAAGCTGTTCTCTTCATGCTTGGAGAAGACAGGCATAGTTTACCCTCATAAATCAATCAATTCCGGAAGGAGAGATCAGCATTTACTACAGACCCATCAAGCCAGAATCCATAAAGACAGAGAAGTTTTTTTAACAAGAAGAAAGACCAAACAACCCTCAAGCAGTGCCTCAGCTGAAAACAAGACTACTGGTTCTCTCCAAACACAACGTCCCACTCCTCGTAAAAGCACATCCCGTCGGTAAAGCCTGCCAAGAGGCTTCCCTTAATTCCTCGTGTTACTACCAGCAGCCTCCCACAGACCTTGCATACAGCTCGTTAGTGACCCCAGGAAGCAGTCATGGGAACTTGCAGTGGTAACTGAAGCAAAAGCTCCTTCTCCACTCCTCTAACAGAGATTTCCAACCACCACGTTTCACAGGGAAAACTCATTCATGCACGTGTGTTTGCCTGCAAACACAAGGCTCAGAATAAACACCTCTTCCACAGCAGCTCAACCCTGGTGAAAGAGAAGCCTTAGGACTGCGGAGCTGCGTGCTGTAGGTTACCATTCTTGTTAGCAAAAAGAAACACAGATTGCCTGTTGTGCTTGCAATTTTCAAGGTTAACCCTTCAGATAGATTTATCCCCTTCCTTTCCTGCATCTCCTAGCTGATCAAAGAGGTAATTTGTACCTTTTTGTTTCATCGTTCACAGCAATTAGAAGAATAATACAGGAAATGAGAAAAGAATAAACCTGACTGGCCCCCCTTTCAGTAGTTGTGGGTCACTCGAGTGATACGCCTGCCAATGCTGTTCCTTTAGCTTGTCCAAATATCTTTTGTCCCACACTACTCATTGTGGCAAAGTGTATTTTCTGCGTCAATTTACAGAGTCCCTAAGATTGAATCGGATTAGTTTTATATCCCCTAACAGAGGTGGACACTCCCATCACATCAAAGACAGGTACCTGGAATTAGTCTTCATTATAATGCACTAAGCACAGCCCTGAGATTTTAAGAAAATCTATTACAACAAAGGTTTAGCCTCCAGGCAAAGGTCTTCAAATTAGCAGTTTCAATGCTGAATGCCAAATGGGCAAAGGAAGTAGAGGAACCCTGCTGAACAGGGACCCTGCACCTGCCCCTGTACTGGAAATGGAAAGGGACACATGACAAATCTAAAGACAAACGAACGTAAGCATTTCTAAAATAACTCGCTCTAAGGAATTTCACATGCTTCACATTTCTGTGTATCGTGTTCATTTTAACCTACTGATGACTGTAAAGCATGTGAGGAAGCAGAATGCTTCCAAACTGCAGAATATGGGCGTACACCACTAAATACAGAACTGTCCACCAGCGGAAGACAGGGACTGCAGTTTGTCTTAAGTCCTGTACGTTCCCTAGCTGCAGCCAGTCTACTTTTCCCTTTCCCTCCCTCGCTTCCCTGCCAAGGTTACTCTTCTAGCTGTCACGGAGGACGTACATGATCTTTCTTCTGCTGTTTTATGCCCACTTATTAAACAGCCCTCTTTCCTGTCAGGGGGAACCCAGAAAGGAAGCTGGATACCCTCTCCCCCGAGTGCTTGCCAATTCCCACCGAAAAGGAGCAAAGCCCTTCACCAAGGGGCTGCAATAAAGACCAAACCAGGTCCCTTCACAAAAGAGACTCCTGAAAGGGTGTTTAGTCATTACACAAACGATTTGCTGCTTTTAAGAGCGAAAGGCTTCAAAAAGATGGGCAACTCCACCTGAAGGAGCCGGCTGTGAATTAATTCATTCGCGCCAAGAAAAAACCGTGAAGGATGGCAACTCTTGATGCGAGTTTGCCCTACTGGGAGAGGGATGCAGCCTGAAAAAAAATAAAATATCAAAGAGTGCTTTTCATCCTAGTTTTAACAAAATCACAGGATCCCTTATATCAACACTAAACTTGCCTCGCTCGGCAGGAAAGCGAGAAAACAGCAGCACAAAGTTGGGGGGG
>VYZV01016337.1:65078-86977 GCA_013401275.1 Pandion haliaetus
CGTTGCGGCGGGCAGCGCTGCTCGCTTCATTTTTGTTGCTCGGTTTTGTGGGGTTCTTTTTTGACGGAGGACTATTTTTGAGCTCCGCGGGAGTAAGAAGTTGTAAATGAGGCGGCCGTTTTCTGCGGCTTCCCTCGTTTTCCTTCGGTGTCTGTCAGCCGGTGCCGAGCTCTCGGCGTGCTGCCCGGCGTGCCTGCCCTCCTCCGTTTTCCGCATTTTCCCCGTTTTTCTACCGTGCTGCTTCCCCGTAGATCAGGCGGACTTGAGAGCTCCTTTTTAAAAAGCAGCCGTGTGTGAGAATTTCATAATAATCCACCTGTCTGTGTTTTGAGAAAAAGGCATTCGTCAGGTGCCGCGACACACGTGAAATGCGCGATCTAAAACCTCTTAGGAATCCTTCCCTACCGAGGAAGTTTCCGACGCATTTTTCAACACTCCCTGCTGTCATAACTAAACACTTAATTAGAGCTTGAGTTATGCTTTTAAAACTTCCCGTTGCATAAAAACACAGAGGCACAGCGTTGGTGTTCACGAATTACTGAATTCTCCATCATTCTCTGATTAAAACATTCACCCTTGTATAGATCAGGTGATGGCTCGCCCACTTGTGGACTATTTGAGACGAGAAATAAGTGATTATTCATCACTGATACGTTGACTTATTGGTGGGAATAGCGCGGGTTAGAGAAATCGGTCATAGTCCTCCCACCAGCCTCCTTGGCTTAAAGTACTGCTTTCACTTCTGTTGTATGTGCATCCTTCACATTTGCATGTGTACAACAAATGCAGATCATGTGGACACCATGTGTGTCTGTCATTCACATCTATCCGCAATCCATTTGTTATTCAAAAGGATGTATTAACCCAGAGGGCTCACACACAGAAGGGACGTTGAAGTGGTGTAATAGAGGCTGAAATCCATGTGAAAGTGAGGGTGACACATGACCAGGCACCGAACATCTAAATGAGGAAACATCTGTGTAGCGGAGAGCTAATTAGAGTTAGCATGTTTAGTGGAGGAGTGGAAGGTTTGTTATGTGATTAATGAAATAATACAGAGGAATGCAGTGAGCATAAATAGTTCAATATATCCAAATCAAAAACATCTCGGATATGAAATTACAGCTGCCCTTTTTGTGCTGATGCAGTTTATCTAGAGGACAATCATCTAAATACCATCTTTGTCCGATGGCTGAACATACCACTGTTTGCTCATTTACAGTACAATCCTGTTTACAGAGATAATTCGTTCAAATAATGCAAACATATGTATCAAAGCAACACACCAAGAAGCTATTGCTTGTTCTCATTTGAAAGTCAGTAGTCATTTGGAAAAGTTGATTCAGAGCTAGTCACTTCTAGATATTACATGACACCATGTCAGGACCCCAAAAAGCTATTGAGGCAGAACCCAGAAAGGAGGGTTACAAGTGGATGTGTTTCATTGACATTCTTTATAGCCAAAAATATTGTAATATTAAAAATATTATTTTTATCTTCGTATTCTTTTTCATCCAAAAATATTATCTCTAGTGGACTTGCGTGTCATATTCAGAGCTTAGCCTAGAGAGAATACTTAATAGTTTATGGCTATAAGACCTTAATAAAGGCAGCAATAAGAAGAGCTAAACGTCATTGAGGCAGTTTACGAAGGAGCACGAACACTAACTCAGCACCAGGGAGGTATCCCAACAGCCTATTTGGTGTTCTTCCATCTCTCTGTTTTCCCAAAAGCTGGTAACTATGTGTTTCTGTACACTTGCTAACATAGTATTTACTGCTTCTAACTGTACACAAGATCTGTAACGTAACGATATGAGACACTTGGCTGTCCAATAACAAATCGCAATAACTATATTTTTACCCCAGAACCATTGTAACGTGTTTCCAGGTGCCACAGAACAGACTGCGGAGGTCATGAGTCAGCTACAACAATCAGGCGTGGTACCAAATAATGCAGGAGCATTTTCTGTTAGCTTTAGGTATAGATTATCTTAGATGGAAAGGTAAAAGATAATGAAGGCACTACATACAAGCCAAATGTTATTTCTTAAACTGTTTTTTCTTGGTAAGTAAACCAAAATGTTCTTCCTTTGGAAATTGGAGGAACCCAGTCAAATAACCACTCCATTTGTGGGGACAAACTGTCTACAGAGATGGGTTTTTGTGCCAAACACCTTAGCACTGGTTATTATAAAAATTGTCAGATTTGATTTGAGGCCTCAGGTGCAACTCTGAAACAAAGGACGAGTTTCTAACTTGTGATGGATGGTACCAATCATTGTGTGACTCAGGCTGTTCCTATGGTTTCACACAGAATATGCAGTACAGTGCGTATTCTGGGTTGTATCGGAGTGCGTGGGCAGGCATTTCTCTTCAGGATCTGGTCCAGAATTGTTTGTTTGCAGTAGTTTATGGCTTGGCTCATCTATTATGGTATTGCTGATTGCTGCACCAGTTCTCCAAAGATTTTTGTAAGAGACGTGTCAGGACTCGGCACCCAATTCTTAATTTGTTTTAAAAAAAACTACCTCTACATCAGTTTCTTGCACTTCTTACCAGCGGAGGATGTCTGGCTCTGGCAGGAGAATTCTTGACATAGTGCTAGAAAGCAGTGTGTGTGTGCAAGTGTGCATATAGACATATATACGAAAGAAATCTCATCCCTGGGAACATTCTCTACAGGCCCACAGAGGCTTTTTTCAAACTGGAGCACACTGCAGACTCCTCATCTTGCGCTGGCTGGACTCAGTCGTAAGGAATTGCAATGCTAGCCAGCCAGCAACTGCATGCCTCAGTTTCTTTCTTCTTCATTGGTTTCAGTCTTCCCAACATCTGTAGAAAAGGATAGGCATGGCGGGGGAGTTGCTGCAGCTGTACTGTTCCCCTTCCTCTAAACCAACTCAGTTCTTTTTGCTTTTCTCCCCCTCACCACTCGGGGTCACCCACCCACCAGGCAGCTCCATCTAAAGGCTTCTACTGGGACCCAGCCTACCCACCCAGCCTCTCCGCTGGACGTGCCCAGGGCAGGCGGGGGACACAAGCTGGCCAAGCCTTTTGCTTGCTCCATTTGAATTTCCCCTCAGTGTCTGAATACTAGGATTTGCTCAAGCTAGGTACAACATTACAGACTGTTCTTTTTCAGATATTCGAAGGATGGTCGGAGTTATGGATAGCATTTGAAATAAAGCTATTAAAATTTATTGTTTTGTAGGTCCTGCGGCTGATGGAACTATTACAGTCCTGTGGGAAGCAGAAGCAAAACCAGTTGGATAAAGATATAAAAATCTGCAATTATTTTTAACTAGTGGATAAAACACAGCAGAGAAATAGTTCCTATTTCACATGGCTGTAATTGAATAGATTAAACCCAGGGATGGTTCATTTCTTTGGACTGTTTTGTGGTTTTCTTTCAACAGCAGTGACTGGTGATAACTGGAGGTGGGTAATCAGCTCTGGCATGCAAAGGTGGCTCATCAGCCTAGTTTCTGTGATGGGTAAAACCAGGTGACTCAAATCATAGCGGGCAAAAGACTAGCCTGCCTGTCTAAATTAAATATATGCAGTATGGTTTCTAGTGTTTGCATTTACACCTTTCGGCATTGCTCAGTCAATCAAAATGTGTGATTAGCCAGGAAAAGTGCATTGGGGCTGCATGTCACCAGAGCGTCAAAGAACATCCGCTGTCTGCTGCACACTCAAGGGTACAAGCCTGATCTCAGTGGAGTCACTGCGTACCTGGGGATTCAAATGAGAACGGGTTTATTATACATTAGCGAAGGCCCAAAGACCGATGCTTAAGCCAGACGTCCTACAGGGAAAGTAATGTTCTGCCATCTGACAGGCACAGATCGCCACCCTCAGTGTCTGCGCAGAGGATGCTTGGCATCAGCAAGGGGCGAAGAAAGGAGGAAAAAAAGGAAGCAGCAGCACGGCAAAGGCATAATTTCTGCTGTCCTCTTCTGCTCCTTTAGACTTATTTCAGCCTCATTAGATCACCAAACACTTTTTCTAAGAGAGCACGTTCTCCTACACTATCCAGTTGTGGAAGTCCCCAAGAAATTTTAATCATCCAACTCAGAAGTGAGGGCCCCACACTTGCACACAGGACGCTGTGTGTCAGAAAAGACAGGCAGTGGAGACCGGGCTGGGCTTGCTAAAATAACGTGTATGGGGTCTGTGCTGTTCCAGGAACAAGAAACCAGCTGCCCGAGCTGACAGTGAAGAACGAGATTGCATGTTTATGTATGCACACAGGCCATTTTGAAATAATTTTCTCTAGTGCTTTGTTCCCTTTCCTAATAAGCCAACTTGTTTATCACTATAGCAACCAGCAACAGATTCCTGGAAAGAAGAACTGCTAATGCCCATTTGGACCTCTGTGGTCACAGGCAGTTGGTACGAGCAAGGTGTCATACCTGCCTCCCAGAGCTCTGAAATGCCACACAGGGACAGAGCGGGGTGAGGCAGGCGTGACGTAGTGCGACGGGGACATGCAGAGCAAACAGGGCTATGCATAGCTTGATGGAAGCCATCACAAAAATAAAAATTGTTTTAATTGAAAATAAATGCGTAAGGCAAAATAAGTTTGAAATGCAGAGCTGAATCCTCAATGCTGAAAAGATTCAATTATCCCTCCGTGCCACAGGCTTCAGTGATGAAGACTGGAAGAGGTGAGAAACAGCTGTGCAAAGAATCTGCTCAAGGGAGGTCCTCCAGCCACCGGTAAGGATGGAAATCAATACTCTCACCAAACATCTGCTGCCAGCAAACACCTGTGAAATCTGTGCCAGTGAGGTCCTGAGCCACGTTCCAGGTGACATCTGACAACTACAGCATTTGCTCAAGGGGCAAAAGTCAGTGGGGCAGAGCAAAAGATGTAATTTCTGGAGATAACTTCCAGGGGTAACATAATTACACAGAGGGGAAAGTGCTTATTTGCTTTTCAGCCTCGAACACGGCACACACAAAAAACTATGTTACAGGAATATTAGCAGAAATGCAAACTCAGGTGTTCGAGGATCAGAAGTAGTACAATTAAGATTGCCTGCTGAACCTTAAAGTGGTCTCTTTGAGCACTTGCCTTATGATTTAGCCTTTGTACCTTCAATCCTTTTTTAAATCTACCTTTTCAGATAATACGAAGAGATCATCCTTAACGCTGTTTGGCTCCCCCTCCCCTGTAGTTGTGTAACTCCTATCAGAAGCCCCTGAGCTCTCCCTGAGTCCTGGCACCTGGTCAGTTTGCTTATATTTTGAGCAGGGCCTGGGTATGAAAAAGTTAAAGTTAAAAGCCGTAAGGTTGAAAAAGGCTACTTGACCCTTGTCCTGATGCGAAGAGGGTTGAATGTTTTATTCCATGTTTTGTTTGTAATGTAATGTTATATTAATGAGGTAATGTTGTTGTAGCACCAGTGTCCTAGCATATGTCAGGCAAGCTTGTAAGGAGACAACTCTTCTAGCAGACTACATGATACAGTAAAAAAACCCCAAGCAGACAAGTGTTCAGGGATACAGCTTTTCTTTGGGTCTGAAACAGCAACTTACTGAAATGCCCTCAGAAAAGGAGCCGCTCCAGCTTATTCCCTGGAGTTATTACTCATAAAGAAAATGTTTGCTTTCACCATGTTGTGATTTTTTGTAAGAGCTTCAAGCTGATGAATTTTTTTTTTTTTTTTGCCCTTGAGAAGTCAAAGGGTCTGCTCCAGTTTCTCTTGAAATCATAAAGGAGCCTCCCACGCCATTATGTTTCAGACCTACATGAAGCCTTGTCGACAGAATTAATTGTTTTAGCATAACCAGATGTGGACTTAAACCAGCATTGTCAAATGCAAGCAAACTTCTCTGCAAGCACGCTTCACCCTACTTGAAGGCTAAATCAGCCCTGTGTGAATCTATTATTTTCTATCTCACTGTTCAAAGCCCCACCTGGGCTGACAGCAGTGACACCGAGACAGCTGGCAATCACCGTGGTAAGTGGGTACTGTACGACAAGGCTTGCAAGCCGTCTTGCAAGGCAGCTGGGTGACACCTCATATTGTGAACCAGCAGACAGGAAAGTTTCTTGGTCTTGGCTGGGGACTCGGTTTCATAGTATAATATTTAGTTCTGGGTTGGCCCTTGCCATATGGGAATAACTGACTGACACTGCTCTGGTTTTTATGAAGATGTATTTTGAAAACTGGTGTTCAGAGTGCATCTCTGAGGTGATAAGTGGTTTGTGGCATCTCTGAGGTGATGAATGTTTTACGGCACTGTAGTGTCTAAGCAGTTGGAGACTGGCAGATCACTTCAAAGACCTAGAGCATACACCTGCCTCCCCAAACCTCCAGGGAGTCTGGGGAGCTGGCTGGCCAAATTGGGGATATTTCCTTACCATATACTATTATATGTGTTGTATACAGTAATTGTATAAGATTTTAGGAGACATTAAGGAGGTGATGTGAAAAGGCACGTACGAAGGTGTGGTCTCTTTCCCATAACCTTACAGTCCCAGAACAGCTGAGTATTTATCATGGCTAGGGGAGAGCAGGCACCTTTTCAAACCACCTCCTCCCCAAGCTCACATTTTTCTCCTTGAGACAGGCTTGCCTGTACAGATCCAATACCGAAAAGAAAGAGGAGTTTGCTGCATCCTGGTGCAGGCTGTGAATGGTGGTACTTCAAAGACTGTGAGGATGGCATCTTTGTTATGGATAAGACAGGCGGTGGAAAAAGGGTCACACTATATCAACACCAACCAGAAACTCAGGCGCTGGGAGTGTTACTTGAAACTCTGCCTCTTTTTTTTCTCTCAAATAGACTAGACCAGAAAAAGGGACAGCTGGGCTTGGTCAGCACCCGGTTGGCTTGCATACTTTGTCAATATGTCTGTAGACTACTGCTGCCTTTCCATCTGTTCATGGTGTCTCCTCCCGCACCGAAATTCTCATTAAACCCTAGCAGTGGTCACGATACCATAAATATATATGTTACACAGTATCCTGGTGCTGAGCTTGCAAACTCAGCCCATCATTAGCTGGGCTCAATGACACTGAGGAACTGCCTCTACGTTGGAGGTATTTGTAACACTGCCACCGAGCAGCAGAGCTAATATATTCCTCCTTCCCTCTTCACTCACCTTCCCAGTATTTCTTCTCTGCATTGCTCCAGCAGGATGTCCCTGGAGCCTTCCAGCTTGTCAAGCACAGCACACTGCTCTGTGCTCGAAAGCATATGGCCAACAAAACAAAGAGCTTGCAGCTGGAATTTGAATGTGGCACAAACTCAACTGCTTTAAAAATCAAGGTATGTGCTAGGAAGAAACAAATTGTAGAAATGCCAGGCACAAAAGGTCATGTAGTCCAACCACTGATCTGAAGCCAGGAGACATTTGTCTAAACTTCCCATGATGATAATCCAGCAGCCATCAGGATAACTGTCCTGACGGTAAGAAGGTTCTCCTGATTTTTAACATAAGCCTTACTGTTACTGTATGTTCACAGGTTACTGTCTCAGTGCAAACGGAGAATAACTGACCACTTTCCCATTTATAGCAATCTTTTCCACAGCTAGCACCAATAGCTCTCCTTCATCTCTGCTTTTCTACAAAAAGCATTTTTTTCCTAGAAATTCTTTTTTGAATTCTTAATAAATAAAATCTTCTCATTACATCTCTGTATTTCTTAAAATGTGGACTCCAATACAAGAAATATTGCTCTGATCAAGATCTTACCAGTGCTGTGTGAAGGACAGTATTTACCACCCAATGCCTTCCATACAATACTTGGAACAGTTAGATTCGTTTTGTTATCTATTATAGGTCCATTTCTATGGGACTACTCCCTAGTCAGGTATTCTGTACATAATGCTACTCCCTCCTTTCTGAAGGTGATAATATGGCTGTCCTTCTCAAGGTTCTTCTCATCCTTGTCCTTGTTCTTCAGGATTTCCCCCATTCCCCATAAACTCACAAAGTGCTCAGTGATTTCTGAGATTTTGTCACAGGAATGGTAATTTGAGTAATTACAGCTCATCCAAATATTCCTTCAAAGATTCTTTTCCTGTTCTAGCCTGTTCTCTTGTTATTAATTTTAAGGATTGTTAGGCAATAGATCATAGTTCACCATTTTAGGACAGATTATGTCATGAGAAAGGACATTGGACATTTCAGTCTTTTTTAGGCTGTCATTTTTGTCAATCTGTCCTTAATATTCCTGTTAGTTTAGTGGAATTACAGGAGTTTTCTAAAATCCCTTTTTCATTACCTGAAAACAACGTACAAGTCACCATCTTTCGCTTCCTCGATAAGTTCTGATTTTGAAAACTTGCTGTAAGCTGACTGTCACTCTGAAATATGATCAACAGAATGCCCCACGGGATCATTGCTGAAGGTGTGGTGTAACAAAAAGCGCATTTTTCTTGAGCAGCTGTGATAAAACACAACAGCAGAGACACTTCCCTTAGACTGCTGGTAGACTCATACACTCACTTATCTGGCAATTTGATTTGACTTTGTGCTTACAGTCAATGCATGAGCACAGGAAAAAGTGGGAATAAGACTTTGGGCAGGATGCAGGAATGCTTGTTGGATAAAACAGCAGATGAGGGATGGAAGAGGTATCGCAGCCCTCCCAATTCTGTGGTATCCTGGCTGTAAGGTGGGAGGAAATTGCTGCATAGATCTGAAAAAACCAAGCTGCTGAAGGCCTGTAACAGATTAGCAGTGTAGACCCTGGCTTCAAGAGAAGAGGGGGCATGCGTCATACCTTAGAGGGGATCGGGAATGGGAAGAAAGGGCTCTTCTTCATCACAAGGCAAAGGATGAGGACACGCTATTATTCCCAGGAGTTCTATTTCCAAGGACAGTTTGCCCTCAGGCACCGTTGTTTTGTTAATAAGGATGTGGCCCAGCTAAGCAATTTTCTCTAAGTCATTGTGTGCATTTCTTTCTCAAACCATGTCCATGGCAAATTATGTATAATTGGGTTGTAAGGCACTCTGTGTCCTGCTTAATCTGCTGTTTACTGATATGCTCTTTATCAACACTGACAATTTTTTTCATGATGATTTTGTCACTGCTAACAGAATGTAAACAGTGATTATGTAAACAGCTTGCACTCCTATTCACCATGTTCAAACACTTTGATTTCTTATCTTTTTAAGGGTGAAGGCTGGATACAGAAGCATGGTAGCGTACACTGCAATTTAATAATTAGGGCTGGATTGAAGCACCATCCTGCATTAGGGATGGGCCACCCCTGCCATGCTTTGCTGAGGCTCGCACATAGGGCTGTAAATTCAGATAGTGCTTGGGGCATACTGTCAGCAGGATCAGTCCCCTCCTTCAGAGAACGGGGCTGTGCCAGGCATTTGTATGCCAGGCAATTCCTCTGATAAGCACAAGTAGCAGGTCCCAAGTAAAAATCTGCCCTTATCCAACTCTGTGTGTCAGTGTAATGATACTATGGCTTTCACAGACGTGAATCCCAAAGCATGAAATTTAGGTCTTTCCACAGCAGATTTCTTGCCCTGCAGCTTGAAATTCTGTACATATCAGTGAGATACCATATGCAGAAACTCATTTTTTTTCTTCCCTGGCAGGTGGAACTTTAAGGATTTGGGTTTATTATGTTGTTTTAGGGAATATTATTCTTTTAGAAATCCTTGACTGGTTTTGGCATTTGAGAAGAATAAGGCATCTCATCCTTTGTGGAAAGACAAAGCAAGTAGTTGTACCTGCCAGAACCTTCCTCTGAAATTACATTATTTGTGATTCTCAAGTAATCCAGTTTAACATAGTTTTGCTATTTGCCAGAAGTTTTCACGAAAGATGAGATATTGTATAATTCTTAAATGGCATAGTTGAACACACCACCTCTTCCAAGCCTTCGTTGACGTTCTATTATGTATAGCATAAAGAGAAAAGCCTCATGAACTTGCTCTATCAGTAGTGGATACTGGAACTATATAATTTTTTACCTATTATTTTTTCTTCCATTTTTATTCCTGCTGTTATTCCAAGGAGGAGTGAAATTATTCCACTACTTCATAGAAATCTCTGCAGTGTAAGGTTGAAAATTACCTCAAGAGGTCATTCATCTAATGATTTCCACACATTTTCAACCAGTGGATCAGTGCCAAAGTTCAGATATTTCCCAGGCTACCATCCAGCTTTATTAGCACATCCTTAATGGGGAATAACTGCCTCACGATTCTGTAGGTCAGTTACGAACCCCTGAACCCCAGGCCCATGGACCACCAGGTGTCCCAGGACCTCAATATGCATATCTTGAGACAAGGAACAGCTGCTCAGTCAACTCCTTCTGTCGCAGATGCGGGTGCATAACTGCTGCCACCCTCGTATTTCACACTATCTATACTTGGCTCCCCCATTTTCAAGGTAATCCTCAGACTTGAGCAGAGAATGAGCTCCAAGCAGACAAACAGTGCTGGCAACAGCCTGCTCCCAACCCCTGTCCTCCCCGAATGGCTCCGATCCTTCTCTGGTCGGGGAAGCTGACATGCACCCACCATATAAAAGATCTTTCTGTGAAGCTGTGAGCCGGGCAGAGGCTGCCAACCTCAAACTGCTCACCCAGGTCACGCTGGCTTCTTGCTGGCAGCAGGCTGGGGAAATTGTCCAAGCAATCTACAGATAGTCGGCAGAACAAGCAGCCCTGATATAGTCTGTCCCCATCCTTGAGACAAAATTGAACAGATTTACACCATCCTCAGCTGCTCTTAAAATCTTTCAGTGTAGAGGATACTGGCAGTGCCTGCGGTAACCAATGCTGAGTTGTCTGTTCAGTTAAAAGGACAATGTCTAATCTAAACTACCTTTGCTCTTAGCAACTGAGATTACTTGTTTTCCTGCTGATTTTGGAGGTCATATTTTGTGCATATGAAGACTCACATCACCCCTGTCTTCTTTCTAGAAAAGACAGATTCAATTCTTTCATCCATTCCCAAGAAGTCACATTTCTTACCACTCATGTTGGTCACCTCTGAGCTGCGTGATTCATAGAGCTACATTCTTCTAAAAATACCCAGCCCAAAAATGGACAGAGTTCTCTAGCTGAGGTCACTAGTGCCAAGCTGAGTAAAAGAACCGCTTCCTGTATTTTATACCTGTTAATGCATCCCAGAAGGGCATTTGAATGTCTTGCAACAGGGCTATATTTTGCACTTTCAATTGCAATCCATTGTCATCTTCTGGATCCTTTTCTGCAGCAGAATAAAACCAAACAGATCAGGACAAACTTCCACAGGGCACCACCTCTTGTATTATCACATTTAAGAAACCCACTGAATGACAAACTCAAACAGTGGTTCACAATCAGTTGTACATCCACCTCGGTTTTTTCGGGGTCATCTTCCTTCAGCTTGCTTATGAGAACATTGTGTGAAATTGTCAAAAGTTGCGGTATGGTCAATATAAATTTTGCTTGTCGTTCTCCATGTTTTTCCTAAGTTTCTAACCATGTTAAGGAATTTTGTTAGAATGGTATCATGTGATTTGCTCTTAGCAAATATATATTGTCTGTTTTGTTGGTTATTAAGTGCCTGTTTAGTGACAGCATTTCCAGGTACAGAAGCTAAACTCATACATCATTGTACGTCCGATAGATTTCTTCCTAGTCTTGCTCTTAAGATAGATTTTGTTTGAATTTTTCCAGCCCTCTGGGACTCCCTGTCTACCTGCAATTTTCAGAAATCATCATTAACAGTTCAGAGGTTGCTCAGAATAAGTCCTAAAATACTCTTGGAGAAATTTCCTCAAAGCTAGCTGACATGAATACAGCTAGCCTGTCTAGATAGTCCATCTCCTGCTCTTGTGCTCTTGTTGAAATTAATTGCATGAAATATCTGGCCAAAAATAACTTTTTTTGTGGTTAATAAAGGAAAAAAAGTAACTTCATGGAAGGTCAGTCATGCATATCGCTTTTGAAATGCTATGCATATTTGGGTAGACTTTTCAGAAAACCTCATCTACAATGCAATATAGAAACCCCCATGGACCAAGCGCAGCACAGGGATTTCAAATTCCACCCTGAGCTCCATATGACAAATATATTAACTTCACTATTATAACAGTTGCTGGCTAGATTAAAATGTAGAGATGGAGTCACAGTCACCAAAGTCATTCCATGAGAAGATCAGTCCTTTATAGATCACTATTTATTGTAAAGTCTGAATCTTTTCTCTTTCTCAGAATCCTTTAAAGGATTAAGTGTTGAATTATGTATCATTTTAAGAGCTGGGTTTGCTAGTCCTTTCTCTCCTCATAATTCATTGCCTTCACCTCCACCTGTATTTATAGCGTGCATGAATGAAGTTTGCCCAGGCAGAACATAAGATAAAAATACTTTTGAAAGCTAGTTAATATCTGTACTTGGATGCATCACGTAGCAATGATCATCCTTATTTTTTCAGATTCCTCTTGTTCTTCCAGCTTTCTGTGACTGATGTCAAATTTATGCTTCTACATTTTTTTTATGCAGAATTTTTTTTTTAACTTCTCCTCCTTCTTATGCCAGAGTGTTTTTCTGTGATAGATGCAAAACATCACCTGAAATCCTGGGTGTGCTCCTTTTACTCACACATAGGCTCTCTGTACCAATGCGGATTCACCCATTCACAATGTCAGGTCAGGTGCTAAAGGTCGTTAGAATTTCTAAATGAAATTTTCGCTGTTCGGTAGCTTGGTGGTAGCTTTGCCACTGACTTTAACAGGGTCAGAGCATCAGCCACTGTTTGTCCGAAGCTTTCAGTAGAACATTCCTATTGTGTGATTTATAAGACTATAGGGTAAATGAAGGCATTCATCCTCGTTTGCACACTACCTCTTTGCAGGGAACAAATAATCGCACAGAATGCACCAGGATGAAGGTCTAACAGCACTGGTTGCACATAAAGAAGCTCCAGTCACAAAGAATTCATAATCTAATTTCAAACACAGACAATAAATGACTATAGCAGAGATGTAGAAAACTAAAGGAAGCATGAGAGATTTTGAAGCTCTTACAAAAAATGAAGATACTTCCTTCAATGCTAAATAGGCTTTTTTTTCAATGAACAGACCTTTTCTCATCAATAGGGAGCTACGTGTTTTTTGTACCTTCTAGATATTGCGGCTCTAGACAGCAATGCAATAAAACAGGCATTTTCATTATTAAAACCTTTTCTTCAACTGCTTATAGCTTTCTGAAAATAAAACTTGCTTGCCTGATTTCTTAACATGGCAACTGGGAGAAAACAGCAACAACAAAGAAGAAGGAGATGCTAAAGTGATATAAGGAACATGTAAAATATTAAATAAGAACAAACAACAAAGGTTGTCCAGTCTCCTAGATTTCAAAAAGTAAAGATTAGGTAGAGTAAGTGTAGCAGCGGTGATGCTACTTTTCTGACAGGAGCTGTTTGCAGAAGTTTGCATGGAGTAAAATTACCTAAGTGGTTACCCCTGGATAATCTAAACAGCACTGGCTCAAGGTCCAGCCCAGAAACCCAGGAGAGCCAATTGCTTTATCTGCATCCCCTCAATAAGTAACTTTTCCCCTGTCATAGAAAAAAAAATATTCAAAGACAAAATGCAAAGCTTTGCAGGGCTTTGCCTACATCTCGCCTCTTGCCTCCTTCAGTGAGCTCTGGCCAAAGGTGGGCTCTTCAAACAGGGCTGCAGCTCCGGGTTCAGCTGTGCTGCCTCTTTCTTCGTCACTGGTGGTGACCCAGCGGTGATGCCCGGGTGCAGAGCACTCAGACAGACACGCAGCCCTGCCTGAGGGACACCTTCCCAAGGAGAAGCTTTTTCCTTTGCAATTTCCCATCCTTGTTTGCCTGAGGTCTCATTATCAAAGCTGTTCGAAACAGAGTTGTGCTCAGTGCTCTTGCTTAATGCAGAGCATAAAGGGACAATAGAATTTTATTAACCTCAAATTTAAAATGTACCTGCATCTTACCAGGAACAGTCCTACCAGTCTTAAAAATAAAAGGCAAATGGGTCCTGGGCAAGCCAAATTTCTTCTCCAACTCCAGCAGAGGCTGGCCAAAAACTCCCTCCTCTGTAGGACTTTGGTGCCCTGCAGCTTCTCTCATAGCTCTGCTCTTTCCTTCAACAACTGAGGACCGTCAGAGGTAACTGGCAGGCTCCCTGCATCAGCTTGCACAGGGGTTCACCTTACAAGGATTCCTTAATGCGGCAATGCAGATAGACTTCTACACCTGCATAAGGTTCATTGCAAGGCTGGGGCCGAAATAATTCACAGCTCTACTGTGTGCTATAGTCAGGCTCAGTTACTCATCCCAACCTCACACCAGAACAAGGTCTAGGGGTGAGGTGAAACCAGGAGGAAGAAAATCAAATTAAACATCCAGAATAATAGAATTTTCTTACATTATTTTCTCCATTAAATGAAATGTCTCTATCTTCCCCAAACCGCTTTTGTCAACTGCCCTGTCTGATTGATGCTACAGGATTGTTTGGCATGAGCGTGGCCTGAAAAAACACACTTCACCCCCTGGAGAATTTTTCTGGGAATAACAGATCTGTGTGAAGGTCTAAATCGATAGAAGTCTTTCTGAATGCATTTCCAGGAAACCTGGACACATCACCAGTGACTTTGACAAAAATACAAGGTGCCAGCCACTGTTTGGAAAGCAATTTATAGTTAAGTAATTTCAATTTCATAGTGAAGAAGGCCATATAGTAAGAACCTCATCCACTGCAGGAGAGGGAAGCTGGAGGCATTCAGGGACTGCAGAATACTTGCACAATTTCGGGAGGAGATTTGAGAGTTTTTTTTCAGGTATGATATCTGGATCCCATTCCGATCCCAAAAGAAAACCCTCTTCTGCCTCCCCTGAATCTCAGCATATATTCAGCTTTTGCCTACTTTTTTTTTTCCTAAGGTTTATTTTCTGTCAGAAGATTATTTTCCCCTTTATTAAAAGCTTTCTTTTTGGCTATTGGGGTAGGTGTTTAAGGTCTGGATCCTGTCACTTCTTGTTTACATGTTTTCAAGTGTTTCTCCTCAAGCTTAAGCTTAACTGGAGGAGAATTAAATACAGAGGTTATACCACCATACAGTCAGTTGAAAAGCACAGCAGAGATTCTTCCCCTTTTACCATCTATGACTAAGACTAGAGCTTATGAAAGGTCTAATTCTCTTAAGCCCAATTTTATGACCCAACGCCACCCCCAAACCTTTCCTTTCAGCTGCAGCACCATCCTGCAGGCACCTAAACCAAGGACGCAGCCCTGTGTGCCAACTTAAGTGTTTGCCGGGCTCGTTTTGCCCTGGCCTCTCCTTGACCGAGTAGCTCAGCAATTACCTTCAGGCCAAACCCAGCTGGGATGGCTTAAGCCCACATTTGTCACCTTCCAGAAGCATGTCCTCTCCATGAGGACATATGCTAGTCATGCCAGAAACAAGGGGAAGAAAGAAATTGTGATTTCTGTACACTGACTGAAGTGACGCCAGCGGATGGAAGGCAGCAAGGGCAGGAATCACAGGGCCAGAGAGGCAGAAAAAATGGGATTTCATGTCACCTGGTGCTCCCACCCAGGATGGCAGCAGGTATTGCTTGGAGCCCCCCCAGGCTGTGGAAGCACCGACCCTGTGTTTCTCTCTTTCTAAAAGTGAGGCGCTCACTAATAGCGAGGATATTAAACAAAATATGCGGTCTGCTTTCTCTAGCCATTTTAATTTTTTCTCCTCAGTTTATGAACCGATACTTCTAGTGCTTCTCTTCAGAGATGGCTCACGTGTCCACAGCCTGCCTAGAGGGAGGCATCTTCTTGCACCATGCCCCTTTGCGTCCCTGCCCATTCCTCTCTGACCAGCCTTTCGAGGGGCCAGGCTGGCCAGGCGCACAGTGGAGGAGGGGGGCGACAACACCACTGGCCACAGGGCCCACTGCTGGCACCAGGACACCCATGGTCCACACAACTTGATGGTACCCATGTGCTCTGTGAGGGGGCTCAGTTGGGTCAGCCCCACAGCATAGCCCTATGATGATCTGAGGATTAAAAGTCTGGCTTTACCATCATGGCATCACGGTGCTGTGAGCTGGGTGTTGATGACTTCAAGTGTTAATCACACTTCCAGCTGTCCAGGTTTGGTTGATACAAACTCATTTGCTTCCAGGGACCTTGTACTGGGGGCCACCGCAGCCTTGAAAATGTTAGAAAGAAACTCAAAGTGAAAAAAACCATTGCAGCAGCAGAGAAAAGAATTTGCAGTAAAATAGAGAGCAGCAGCAATAAGGGCAGGGGAAAGGGAAGCAGCTCTCCAAGGCTCCCCCAGGGCATGGTGAGCTAGCAAAAATCAAAAGAAAAAACAGTATGCAAGCCCAAATCCTACCAATAGCAAGTCCAACAAACAGCTGGAGCAAAAGGCAGCTCCTGGAAACGAAGCTTCTGCTCACCCTCACCCCTCCTTCAGAAGTATCCCCCAAACGGAAAACAAGATACCATGAAACATTAGCCAGTTCTGCTCTCATAAATATTTCTCCCCAACTTTTCCCTTGGCTCTGCCTATTCCTTTTACCCTTGGTGGACTCCCACCAAGGCCTGCTGCGCTGGGGCTGGGGCACGAGCGGGGTGTGCAGGGCTGTGCTCCCGGGACAGCCCTGTCAGGGATGGGGCTGTGAGCGCTGGGGCAGCCACAGCTTCAGCTGGCTTCCTGCATCCTTATACTCAGTTTTTCTTTCCCTCTTTGGGACAGGAGAGGCAACTGGAGAGAGAATATTACACATCTGGTGTTCATAGAATGGTTTGGGTTGGAAGGGACCTTCAAAGATCATCTAGTCCAACCTCCCTGCCACAGGAAGGGACATCTTCCACTACAGCAGGTTGCTCAAAGCTCCATCCAACCTGATTTTGAACAGTTCCAGGGATGAAGCATCCCACGACTTCTCTGGGCAACCTGTTCCAGTGTTCCACCGCCCTCATCATATAAAATTTCTTCCTTATATCCAATCTAATTGTAACCTCTTTCAGTTTAAAACTGTTGCCCTTTGTCCTGTCACTACAGTCCTTGGTAAAAAGTCTCTCTCTATCTTTCTAATAAGCCCCCTTTGCATATTGAAAGGCTGCTATAAGGTCTCCCTGGAGCCTTCTCTTCCCCAGGCTGAACAACCCCAACTCTCTCAGCCTTTCTTCATGGGAGAGGACTTCTAGCCCTCTGATCATTTTCGTGTCCCCCCTCTGGACCTGCTCCAACAAGTCCATGTCTTTCTTGTACTGGTGACCCCAGAGCTGAACGCAGGAATCCAGGTGGGGTCTCAGGAGAGCAGAGTAGAGGGGGAGAATCACATCCCTTGACCTGCTAGTCAGGATACAGTTGGCTTTCTGGGCTGCAAGTGCCCATTGCCAGCTCATGTTCAATTTTTCATTCACCAGTATCCCCAAGTCCTTCTCTGCAGGGCTCCTCTCAATCAATTCATCCCCCAGTCTATACCGCTGTGGGATATTGCCCTCACCCAGGTGCAGGACCTTGCACTTGGCCTTGTTGAGCTTCATGAAGTTCTCATGGATCCACTCCTCAGGCCTGTCAAGGTCACTCTGAATGGCATCCTCTCCTTGCAGTGAATCAACTGCACCACTGAGCTTGGTGTCACCTGCAAACTTGCTCAGGGTGCACTCAATCCCACTGTCCACGTGTTGAAGTTACCCATTTTCATGTTGAGTGCAGTGTTACATTAATAGGACTCCTCTTCCAAAGTATTTACCATCTAAAAGTACAGAACGGTACAGTAAATAAGCACGGAGGCAGAAGGTTTCTACATCTAGAAAGTTCATAGAAAGTTAGAATCTCCTACTCAAGAGAGAGGCACTGCTCACAGCGTTGAACAAGGTTTTAAAAGGCCTTTGAAGGTCACTGGGAACAGTGCACCCAGCCTCAACTCTGTCTTTGCAAGCCTCCCTGAGTGCTTAACATTTGTGTTTAAAGCAATTTCAAGATGGCTTTTAATTTGGCACTGCAACTGTATTGTTTTAAAATATTTTCGTAACAGAAAAATATGAAAAAAAAAAAAAAATTCATTGCGAAGTTTTGCACCGGTATCCTTATCTTCAGGTTTTCTAGTGGGAGAATGACAGCTAAGGGTTACAAGCTCCCAATATGAATGCATGTTTGAGTATGTGCGTATAATATACCCACGGAGGAATACAAGGAAACAACGTCTATTTTGGCAATGCTTGCACTTTTCAAATTAGATGCAGAAAAGTTATTCTAATTATTTAAAGGTCTCCGAGTCTCAGCAAATTTTATCGACTGAGCTTTCACTTTCAATAAAAAACAAACCTGAAATGTTTTTGCAAATGTGTTGCTTTCATCAAGATTTTTCTTTCACTGTTACTGCCTTTTTTACTGGGCAAAAATTATGCAGGCAGCCACACTTATGTGCATCCCCATCCCTAGTCCCCTTCTTCCCCACCACAAGGTTCTTGATTTCTCCAGTCTTTTTACATCCCCATCTCCTGCCACACCACGACCCAGCTGTACACGGAGCCAAGGGTAGTGGGTTCGCTTCTAAGTAAAGGCAGAGGCAGGAGGAGAGAAGGGGAAAAAGGAATTTAAGGAGGGGATTTGGGAGTGCGAAGCGTGAAGCTGGAAGGACAGGCAGTATGAAGAGAGTCGAGTACTGGCGAAGCAAGAATAAGGATGACTGAAGCAGAGAGGAGAGAAGATTTTGCTACAGATTGTCCTGTCATGAAATTGAAATATGGGCCTTTAAATTGCAAGGTAGGCGAGGCAGAATGAGATAAAAGGAAGCCAAGGGAGTAGTAGTGAGCAATAAGCTGTGTTTGTGAGGCACATGCACAGTAAGCGCAGAAACCAATTAATGAAAATATTACATTAGCATCTGCAGCAGGATCGTCCCTCCTCTGCGCCCACACAGAGCTCTCCTGGATACAGCCGTCTCTTTCCAGGCGGGACCCACTCATGCCCATCCAAATTTTCCAGGGGAAGAAGTGGTACTGCTCTGGTTTTAATGAGTTCCCTAATAAAGAGATGATGACTGGCAGTGTAATTTCCTTTCTACACTTTGTGCTTTCATGACTGGAGTTTATTATTAACCTCACTACTACATTTTCTGTTATTTTACTCTGGTGGTTTAATTGTAGTTCCACCTCAGTCGTGTGCATTCGCTTTCTAATAGTCTCCTTTCCCAGACTGCTTTCATGTGAGCAGCAGGGTTTTTTTGTTAAGTACTCTGCAATGTTTTTAGTATGCATTTCTTTCTGGTTTAATCTCTCTCTTTTTTCCTCTTTGTCCATGTATCAGTCATCCTTAATGGGGTACAGCACCTTGTGCTCTCTGACATGGAAAGCAGGGACAATATAAGCAAACATCAAGGATGAAGCATAAAAATAATGGAGGCAGTCTCTGTAAAAGGGGAATTAATGACTCGGGCAAGTAGATGCCACATGTAAGTAATTTTAAGGAAAGAAAGCATCAGCCGTGCTTAGAAATGCAGATGTATTTATTGCCTTTCAGCCCCCCTGTTTAGCTGTTACTAACGGCATATTGAAAGGGAACAAAGGAAATTTCTGAATGCAGAAGCAGGGATGTCTTCGTGAAGTGGTCTGGGGTAATGGAAATTTAGGGCACAGGCAGCAGGCCTGATTCTTATTTTATTAATGCTGACATAAATCAGGTGTGTATCCACTGAAGGAGTGAATAAAGTTATGCCAAGCTAGCGCTGGAGAGAAATCGGTCAGGTCTCCCATCTCCACTCTAACATGGAGCAGCAGCCCCCTCAGGAGCTGCACCTCTGCTCTCACTAAATAAAAGAAGATGGAAATAAATCTTTGTACTCCACTATAAAATACCAGGACGCATGCACAACCGACTCGGCGTATGTGAGCGCTAGTCAGTGTGTGCTTCTAATAATGCAAAAGAAGCAAAAGTGCAGTAACCCTAATGGTATGGTCAGTGGTTTAGTACTAAGTCAATAAAAATAATTGAGTCAACTCCTTATTTACAGTCCGGCCCTTTTCCAACACCAACATTTTAGGGGAGCTGTGCCTTGGATCTAAATTAAATGTAATTTGCCAGAGTTAGTTAAAGGTCTCTAATGTGAATGAGAATCAGGACCTTTGATTTTATATCGCAGTGCATGTTTCCATCCGACGTGTTACACACAAATGCTGTTTGTCTGCAAGTAGTAAGGGCAGTCACATTAATTTGCTGAAAAATTGTAAGCAGTGCAGAAAGCCTCATGAAGCTGAAGCAAGGCTCAGAGGGGTTGTCTTGTAGCAAAGGACAAGCCTTCCTGCTGAAGGGGTTATGAAAAAGACCCCGAGCTGCCCTGGTTACGGTTATGAATACCGTCATGAGAAGAAAAATATGGGAAAAGGTGCTATAAGAACCACATGCAAGTGGATAAAATGGAACAAAATCAAATGGGAAATGAAGCCTGTCTGAAATGGTGAAGCTGGATAGTCTGTTCATGCAGCAGAAGTGGGTGGTGAACTCTCCATTTCTGGTTATCCATGCTGGACACCCTGCAAGAAGACAAACTTTAGCAAGGCGCATGTCAAGGGTTCAGCAGAGGAGACCCTGAGTAAATTTAAGGGCTTGTATTAAAGATTTGATTAGATGGTCTAACAATCTTGGCTTTAACCCCTGTGAACCATTTGCTCTGGCTGTCCATCACAGCAGTGCTCTTGGCCAGATGCCCTGGAGCAGGGCCAGGGGGTAAAGGCAAGACACAGGCAGAGGCTGGCCAGGAGAGGAGTGGTCATGCATGCAGCCTCCAGCTGCATGTGTGCCTGGCTCTGTTAGCAGGGGCAGGCTCTTCCAAAAGTGATGCTTGTGAAGTCCTGCTGCAGAGGTTTGCAGAATGCGGGAGCTCCTTTGGGTTAGCCGCCTGAAGAGCTCTCCAGCCTTTTGGTGCAGGAACAGCCCCCTTTTTTTTCACAGAGCTGGGGGATGCCGGAGCACTTGGCCAGCATCCTCGCAGGACTCATGGCCGTGATGAAAGAGAAGTAGCAGTCCCCATGTTGCAGACAGTGCAGCGAGGCACCAGAGCCCACCTCGCCTGATCTGAGGTCTTCAGCATTACCCACCACACCATCCTCTGTCCTTGACTTTGTCCTTTTGAGGTGCTGGAGCATGCCCAGAGAAGGGCAACAAAGCTGGTGAGGGGCCTGGAGCACAAGTCTAATGAGGAGCGGCTGAGGGAACTGGCGTTGTTTAGCCTGGAGAAAAGGAGGCTCAGGGGAGACCTTCTCGCTCTCTACAGCTACCTGAAAGGAGGTTGTAGTGAGGTGGGTGCTGGTCTCTCCTATCAAGTAACTAGTGATAGGACAAGAGGAAATGTCCTCAAGCTGTGGCAGGGGAGGTTTAGATTGGATATTAGGAAAAATTTCTTGACTGAAAGGGTTGTCAGGCATTGGAACAGGCTGCCCAGGGAAGTGGTGGAGTCACCATCCCTGGAGGTGTTGAAAAGCATGTAGACAGGGCACTTCAGGACATGGTTTAGTGGGCATGGTTGATGGTTGGACTCGATGATCTTAAAGGTCTTTTCCAACTTAAACGGTTCTGTGACTTCCCTGGGATGCCTGACCAGGAGATGTCCGGCAGCTTCCCCAGAGTTACCGGGACCCCCTTCCTCACCCCTACGGTGAAACGAAACAGATGGGAACGTAAATAAAACGGCCCGAAATAAAACCCCACCTGCAATTAACCTGTGGAGCCTGTCACGAAGGCGTGAGCCACGCGCTTGAAAATAATTTCCTCAGAGAAGAACGTTAACTGGCCCGAACCGAGGCAGCAGCCACCCCCGCCCGGCTCTGAGGCGGGAGCGGGAGCGGGGCGGGGCAGGGCGCACCGCGCGCCTGGCGGGCAGCGCGAGGGACGGGCTGCAGCGCCACCTGCCGGCCAGTGGCGGCGCCGGGCGGGGCGGGG